>JACYXH010000659.1:13182500-13435000 GCA_026745465.1 Lota lota | reverse complement strand
TTTGACAGACCCTCTGCTGCCCTCCGTCAGGTAGCGGGCCCTGTGTTGCGTCTCAGGCTGCACCACAATCTTCAGCTCCTTCCCCTCCCTCTTCGATGGGTACTGCATCGACAAAATTCTGCCTTTCTGGATAGTTGTTGACGGTCCATCTGTAGCACTGCGAGAAACACAAAGGCAAGAACTGTTATCTACAGTTGTATGTATTGGGTAAGGGAATCTATTATACAACTTTATCTTCTCTGTTGGAATAGTGGATATAGTTATACTAGCCAATGTGGTATTATGCAGCTTACGTCTAACTTATGTCACACATTTTGTTACGAAAGTGTGTTACTAGGCCCTGACTAGCCACTTAATATGCACTTTGTCTTTGTTGAGAGGGTAACACAATTCTGCTGTTAAGATCAAATTGTGATTTTGTTATAAGGCAGGTCAAGGACATCCATTAAATGTCAAGGTGCCAGAAGAGCAGACACTTATAAATATATTTTTTGGTAGAATTCTTTATTTGAGCTTTGTGTTGTGATTCACCAAAGCTTATATCCTGTGCTGTTATATCCTGCCACTCCCTAACCTCCGATCCAACCACATCTCTTCCTAGCAGGGGGAGGCTTTCTGAAGAAAGCAGACAGTTAGAGTTTCTGCATGATGATGGAAGATTGTACCATCTCTTGTAAGATGATTCATCCTGTCAAACTAACTGAATTTAACCTATAAAAACGACCTCTGTATAACTGTTCTAATGGTATTACACTATTACACAACAATATAAAAGAGCATTATGTATTATGGCGGTGAGTATACCTTCCTTTGGGGCAAGGCTTGCTGTCAGGGCCTAGCTGTGAGAGGACAAAGTGTGGGCCTTTAGCGCTGTCTGCGTCAAACATATCCTTACTGCCACTGTCCAGTGAACGGCTTTTAGGTCCAGGCCGCTGGCGAGGGGTGCGTTTCCGGGACTTCCGAGGCACCTCTGTGTTGTCGTTGTAGGAGCTAGAACTGAGGTTGCTGAAGTTTGAAACAGAGTCCTCTGTCCAGATGCTGTTGCTTTGCTCCGAGTCGAGGGTAGCCTCGTTCTGGAAGGACATGCAGCTGTTGTCAAACAGGTCCTCAGGCGGCGGGGAGATGTTAAGCACAGTGCGGCGCTTGGATGGGGTCATCTGGTGTTGCTGCTCCTGTGAGGAGCACCCTCTCCCTCCTCCTCCTCCTCCTCCTCCTCCTCCTCCTCCTTGCTCAGAGCCAGCTCTGCAGTTCCCAGCACTCCCAATGTTCCCATTCCCACCCGTGGCACCCAGGACATCTGGTGGCCCCGCTCTAGAGTCTTCTGGCTCAGCACTGCTGCTGTTGAGGCCTGCAGCCTGGTCAGGGGCCAGGGTGCTGGTGAAATGCATGGTGGGGCTGGAAGTGTCAGGAAAAGCACTGCAGGGGCCCCCTCCCACTCTCATAGAGGAGGAGACGGTGGAAGCATCTACAGAGCAAACAATTACAGCGTTAACAAAGGCATCTCCATCAGCATCGGCTAGCAGTCCCAGTTAAAGCAGCAAAATGTGTCAATCATTGCTTACTTATTTTTCCTCATCAATTTCTTTGGTTACCCAATTCATCTTTTTGGTTTTGTTTTATTGCATCGTGTGTGTGTGTGTGTGTGTGTGTGTGTGTGTGTGTGTGTGTGTGTGTGTGTGTGTGTGTGTGTGTGTGTGTGTGTGTTGCTTGCAGGAGGCATTGTGAAGCCAGTAAAGAGTTTTTATAAAAGTCCAAAATAAGATTAGACAGTAGGAATTTGCCAACTGTGACTGAGTATTGGTAGATAAAGGAATTACTATGCACAAAAACTATGAAAAGCCAAATCATGTCAGGATTAATTTATTGATTTAGCCTTTGGTTGATTTGATCTACTGATTACAGAATTGCCTATTAATAAGACAGTGTTATCCAAGAAAGCTCAGTGTTATGTGTATGTGTGTAAGATGATGCATGCCAATTGAATCATTTTTGCTATACAGGTTTTGTCGGGACTGAACGTAGCCACGGAGTCAAAATAAACAAGCTTCTGACCTATGAAGCAGAGAACTGCTGACCATTTTATATGCAGACACTCCCTGCTTCAGAGGGAACTACCTGGAATAAAAATGAGACAGCGAATGAACAATAAAAGCTGAACATGAAGTATTTCATTTTTATTTTGTACTTGTTGTGTTTGTTTTAGCATGCTGACACATTCTTTTTAAATGATCCTGTTAGTTTGGGCATGACAGGTGTGTAGTTTAGTATCAGGCACTGGAATGTTAAGACTGCTGATGACTGCATATCCTGGGTGACGTAGCTGAATATATAGTTTAATTCTGAAAAGGTGACACAGCAAGCTGCATACTAATATGAGTGATTACATGATGAAATAGCCAGAGGTGTTTGTTTGCTCACATGCAAATGAACCAAGAAGTGGAATAGCAAAATGAAAAAGGTTATTAAAAACAGTTGAGGAAAAAATGACAAGATACATTTAAGTCAACCATCCGATTTAATGTACCTGTGAATATGTCAACTTTCAAATGTATTATATTTCAGTGAAACCTTATTTTGCATTGCATAGATATACAACTGCTCCAAATACATCATATTAATTTGTTTGATACATGACCATTAGGTAATAGACTTACATTATGCACACAAAATTATAGATATTACAGTTGCATTGGTGTATTCCTTTTATTTTAGCGAGATAGCACATATTTCTGCAAGCAGATCAAAATATACCCAACATACGTATCTAAATTGCAAAATAATTTTTTACGCATTGCTTTGTAAAATATGAATTGCCAAATTAAACTGTCACAAGATCAAATGAAACATAACTTAATTATATAACTGTTTTGAATATAGCTATTGCCTTGTCATGTATCAAGCTATTGTGGGGAGAAAATAATCAGCAAAATATGTTACAACATGCCCAAGCAGAAATGTCATGAGATTACTAACAGGGATAATTTAACTTTGAGCTTCCAAACTACTTCCAACTTCCTGCTTAAGCATCTAGTACTCTACTTTAGTTTTTAAATAGCTTTAATTTTTAAAGGATTTTTTTTCTATATTATATTTTATATTATTATATTTCTATTCAACTTTATTTCATTTTTTCTATATTTCTATATGATGACTTAAATGGTAACTATATACAAATGGTGTAACAATTATAATTTACTTCAAAATATAGAGTATTAAAGTGCTGTAGGTAAGATTGAAGAGCTATTATTTGAGTTTCATTTGTTAGAAATAACATAGCATTCCTTCAGCTAATATGGGGTGAAATGTGCATGAATGAGATTTCCAGCTCCCGGCACATTTCTGACCTCTCTGGCATCTCTTCCCTGATTGGCTGGGGGTAAACATCTTGACTGTCAATCATAGGTGCAAAAATTATTTATCTCAATGGTGGCAAAATGTAGGAAGGTAGGGAGCAGAGAGGGAGGGGACATATTTTGGGTTGTTTAGTTCCAACATAGTCTCTCTGCTCTCTTCTGCTCTTTACTGCGCTCTCTACGATTATATTGTTCCTTATCAAGGGAAAACATTGATGTCAAAGCTGCTTGTAAGAGATTATATATTCCATATTATATTCCATTGCAATATGATAGATCCTAATAGTTGTGTAATAGTAGAAACCTAGCAATGGTCAATAAACAGCAAGGTAGGTAGCAACTATAGGAAATCCAGCATGCACTAGTGTAGCCTAGCGCATGCTGGATCGAATGGCAGGCCCGAACTAACTGCTAGTAAAAACTGTTGTATTATGCAACAGTTAGTTCCGACCAAGTAATTTGATTCGACACGAGGCATTCCATGAGCGCTGATATGGAGTATAACAGCACTGGGACTTTTAACTATGCACGTATCACTCCGCCTTACAGGTGTTTCTAATAACCGCTACATTAACGATTGTAAGCCGTTAACTCATCGGAATCACACATGCCTCCAAAGCGACTCTGATTTCCCTGGTTGCACAATAAATGGATACATACAGATAAATGTACATGATCAAAAATGTAGCTGGCCTGCAGTAACGCGAAGACCATCACAAAGTAGAAAACTAGTGGCAGGAAAATGTCTGTGATGCTTGGCAACAATCCTGTCCCGGTCCAGTTGGAAACTATTTGTGTTGGCAGAGCCTAATAAATGATAAAATAAACAAACAAATCATAATCTGTTGTCGTGTATTCCTGTTAACTAATACATGGCGCTTGTAGAACTGTTGTATAAAAACAATATCACACGAGAGGGACTGCTGTTATCGTAGGTATGAGGCCGCAGGCCGAATACAGTCCTCCCCCAGGCGTGATATTGCTTAAAAAACAGAGCTCACGGGAAGCAGTTGCTGAAATGTCCAGGTTGTAAATAATGGAGTGGCAGGTAGGACTTGACTGTTGAATGAAACCTTTCTTACTTAAATTTTGTTGAAACAATTACTCAGAATCTACATTTCTGAAGAAGTGTACAAGAGGATGAGTAGCTAGTCGTGTTTAGTAGTCAGTTTGTGGTAAAAGTCCCAATGCAACTGCTACAGCCAATATGTCCCTCATGGTCAGAGGGTCAGAACATATAAAGCTATAAAGTGGTATTTCTATTTACATTTACTGTTACACACAGGGTGGATTCAGTGCTCACATTTTAAGTAATGTAAATTAATTTGTATCAAACAAGTAATCTGGTAAAAGTAGCTAATTATTTATATATATATATATATATATATATATATATATATATATATATATATATATATATATATATATATATATATATATATATATCAAACATTTGATACATTGACCATTGCTTTCGGATTTATGATGAGAAATTAAACCAAGAATTTTGCAAGTTACAATATGTGTCTTTATTCCTAGATATTCTCTTTTAATCATAGGACAAACACAGGTGATAACACAAATAATGGGTCTGCTGCTTTTATGTACCAGGTTAGTAGATTAAACGAGTGAAGATAAGAGGCGTTGATCCAAATATGAATTAAGAGTTGGCCCTTAAATTGCCATCCCCTTTTTCAATCAACAACCTCACTTCTAGATGCAACTAAATCCTACACACTGCACCTTTAAGTAAGGTATGGCAATTAGGGGGTATTTGGAGAAATTGCAAACCTTACAAGAACTGTGCAACATTGCACAATACTTTACAAGCCTTGCAAGTACAATGTAATTACTGAACTACAACTACGTGAATCTGTGATAGAGTCAGGCGCTGTCCACGCGAGAGAAATAACTAGCTTCTATAACCGTTTTTAAATCTAGATAGGATCTAGCATCCAAAACTCATCTGTTTCCATGAAGAGCACAACAGATTCATGGCATAGAGGCAGTTTACGAGAGCTCCCCACTTGATTTGGGCACACACATATCGGTTTCAGGTTTCCACAATGGAAGTTTCAGAGAAATTCACATCCCCCCTCGGCTTTATATTTGTTAACGACACACTGCTAGTGAGAAAATTCTAAGAGGAGCTTATATTTTTGTTGTATATTACACCATTAGTAGTGCTAGTGGGGACAATGATTTGAATCTACATTCATTATGTGAGGTTCGTTTTTTATCAGCATGAAAAAAATAACTCAAATGAACCATGACGTTTTTTTGTTTTGTTTTCTTTGAACCCAACACAAATTGCCACACACCGGTTAATAACAATACCTCTAGATGTCTATCTGACCTGCCAGCAGAACTATAGTGTAAACAAACAAGCTTGAGGTGAGTGCATGGAGGCTCAATGCTTTTGTGTGCCTAAGAAAACAGTAGGTGAACCAACCTGAAAGCCCTTTGTAGAGAAGGTGAATCCTCTTGTACTAAACCACCACCAACCCATTGTAATTGTTTATATGTACTTCAAGCAAGCCATTTTCTGGCCCTGTGTTTTGGTTTGAAGGAGATTCACTTTGGGTAGTGCTATTTTTATTCTACATTTCTTGATTGTTTTTGAAAAAAGACACAACACATGACAATGCTCAAGACCACATCTTCTGGGGCCATTACCAGCACGTTTGACTGTGAAAAACCAACCCGGAGGTGAGGGAGAGGAGAATAGGAAGGGAAGCTCACCAGGTCCAAGGGCCGCTGAAGCTGGCGATGGCCCGGCCTCTCCACCACTTGTCTGGCTCATGGCTGCTTTGCTCTGCTGCTTGGAGAAGGGCAACTGAAGCTCTGCTTGAAGCAGATCATAAACTGATCCTGTGAAAAGAATATGTTGTGGGTTGTCAGCGGCAGAAAAAAAAAAAGACACAAAATTCATACTGTGCATTTTCTTTTCAAGACATCTGCCTATATTTCCATTATTTGTGCAGCTATGTACTGGAAATAGGTTTCGAACACAGAAATACGAAATACCTACCTATTATATTACCAGAATACAATAGAGTAGAATACAATAGAAACTCTTATTTCCCATTGAGGGAACTTTTGATGCTATAGTTGCCAGTTTTTTGTAGGCTCCCTTTTTGTTCCTCCAATCCTCAAGCCTTGATCTAGATTGATCAAAAAATATATCTTGCTCAGTCTATCTATATCCCCTTGAATATGTGTTGCAAGTGGAAAGTAAACTTTTAGACAGTATATGTATTATGAAGTATCTCTGGTGGATAGATATTTGCAGTACCTGTGTTTTATCGGAAACCTTAAAGCAGAAAAAGAAGCAATGCCTACGTGTAAGCTATATTGACCACTGTAGTAAATTATATGCTATGCACATCCAACGTAGAAATCCTCTTCAACTTGAGCCAGTCTACTGTGCCCCTGGTCACAGACTCCATGGTCAACAAACGTCTTATATCTATAGTAAATAGGGATTTTAAACTCTGCATAATACAACACAACAATTTTGACAGATTTTGACCCCCCCCCCCCCCCCCCCCCCACACACACACACACACACACACACACACACACACACACACACACACACACACACACACACACACACACACACACACAGCGCGACAACACTTGAACTAGCAGCCCTATTCATGCTCCGAATTATTAACATTTTGCTATAACTTTACAGCAGCCATGACAGTTCTCCAACTATCCTCTACCAACTGCCAGCTTTAATTACTTGCAGCTGAGTCCCAGGGGTTGGTGTGTGTATCAGATACTCACACCCCCCGGTCACCATTGTTTCCACTGGCTGCGTACAATAGACAAACCTGGGACACACTGAAACCAGCAGCCTCTTAAGTCCTAAAGCCCCACAGCCGCCCAGAGTTGGGCAGAGCAGAAACACTGGTTCCCAGCAGAGGTGCTTCAATCTGAATTGGGTTCACTTAACTTGCATTCATGCACACACACACACTGGCTATCTCTCAATCTCTCACACAATTATAAACATAAACACTCACACACTGTCACACTCTCACTCACACATACACACACACACACTCTCTCACACACACACACACACACACACTATGATCCCAGTGTTAGTTTGCTTGTTGTTCGCTAAGATCTGCAGACAATCTTCCAATAGACACTGCAGACTCAGGCACACATATCCCATGCAAAAAGCTTATACTCTGACATTTTTCCCTCTTCATCTGCCCTTTTAACAGTGCTCTTATTGGGAGGCATTATTGACTGACTGCACATGCAAGAACATGTGCAGTGGCTGAAAAGTTCTTCCAGTAAACAGTATGCCCACCGCACCAACAGAAAATATGTACTTAGCTCGTAGAGCAGCACTCGAATCACTGGTATGCCTGTTTAAAGTGTTTCCACAGTCCCAGAATGTATTCAAGAAAAATAAAAGTTGTATTCTAATGCGTAGCTGTATTTGTTCCACTAGCACGGAATTGAAAAACAAAGTGTTTTACTTACACATTGAAAGATCTGTGGAAATCAAATTGTTTTCTGAGGCATTCTTATTCAAAACATAATGAGTAGGCTAAAACAACAAACAAAGAATAATGTAAGTTCAGTTAAAAAATCCAAGACATGTTAAGAGCCTCTTTATACCCTAAACCATGCCTTTGAATAAGTTTATACAGTAAGCAGGGGGACTAAAGGTGAAAAAGAAAACATTCACAAAGTGAAAAGCAGGACTTACGCTCCCATTCATTTCTCTCCCATTCCTGCTGCTTGCTCTTACTAGCCCTGGCACCTGGGCGTGGCATTTATAATTTTTTGGGCCAGGGTGACTTAACTTCCCTTCTGTCTCCCACCTCCTCTTTGCCTTCCTCGCTTTGTTTACGACGAGGACATTTTCTCCACTCTATGCTTGCTCAACAGGATAGCTGTATTTTAGAGTGCCAGTCAAGCATAAATTGTGTAAAGGTGAGCGGGTTGAGAAAGTGAACCGTATGGCGGCACTTGGTTGAGCACATGAAAAGGAAACTTCTGGCAGGCTACAAGTGTGTTTAAAAGGGCAGCACACCCTCTGCAACAACCCTGATATGTTAACAGCCAAGTGTACGCCAGAGCTGCCAGAGACCCCATGGCAACGCCAATCACGGGACCACTCCAGGAGAATCAGATCCTCTCATAGGTGTGTGTGTGTGTGTGTGTGTGTGTGTGTGTGTGTGTGTGTGTGTGTGTGTGTGTGTGTGTGTGTGTGTGTGTGTGTGTGTGTGTGTGTGTGTGTGTGTGCATGCATCATCGGGATGTTTCATCAATTAGTAAAACATCATGGCAAATCTTTGCAAGGTATTTTGCAAGTTACAAAGTGTTGATCACGTAATATTAGCTTAATCGGACTGGTCTTAGTAGTTATTCTGTTGTTCTATATGTTTTTCTTTTGAAAGAGAAGGACGAAGTTGTTGCAGCACATGACTAGGATCTTAATATGCAATGATTAGGTTGATTTGTAATTATTCAAACATGTTTGGTTTCTGGATGGCCGTTCTGTACATTCAAATATTATTTGAATCCAAAGAAGTGCCATGCCATTTAGCTCCTTTTTGGGAAAAAGGGGATGGCAATTCGAGGGCCAACTCTTAACTCATTTTTTGGACCAAATCAAGTGAGCACAAGAAGCTAGTCACAGTTCTCTTCAGCACACTCAGTTGGCTTGAATGCCAACAGTGTCAAAATATCGCACGCCTAATCTCACCGTGTACTCATTTAGCACATTTACAGAACGAAAGAAAAAAAAACAAGACTTTAATTGTCCAGTCACGTTAACACCTAATGCTTGATTCAATGGAAAGGAAGAAACAAATATAGAACAAAAATGCAGCGCCTTCTCAGCTCCAGAGATGAATGCTATTAAGAAATGGCTTCTGCTACAGATTTATGACGGGGTATAGGAGTTGCATCCCTCTGTGTTTCTGAGGAATTTTTCAACAGGTTAGTAGTAGTTAGTGTAACATTGGATTTCCATTCAAACATTGAATTTACCACAATAGTTTAAATCCAAATTGATAAGTAAAATCAGCCTATCAGCCAGTTCCTGTGTTCCAGAATCCTGTGTAAATGAAGTCACACAGTGAACATAGATCTGATGTTTGCTTTGCTTACTCCATTCTTTCACTAATTCACAGATTCACGTAACTGGCTCACATCATATACAGTATATTGGATAACATTTCCTACATGTCAAATGTGTATCTTTTGGAGGGAATACAATATACTTAATTAAGAAGGGCCAAAAAACTACTCAAAAATGTTGGGAAAAATGTTTCACATACAGAAGTACCCTCTCTGTGTACCAATGTAGATTAGTCTCTCAGTTTACAGGAATAGAGTGCGGGGTAATGCCTGGGAAGTCTGAGGAAACATCACAGACACTAGTTCCCGGACTGCACGACATCATCACCAATGTAGTGTGTAAATGCTTGGATCATTCATTAAACTCGACTTCGTACTCAGTTATATCATATTAAAAGGTGATTGGATTGAAGAACCAGCTTATGATAAACATCAACCAACCGGATGCAGGGACAGATAGGACAGGGTTAGTGATGGCGGGTGAGTCAGAAATAAAATAAATTTAAACGGGAAATTGAGACAGGGATTTACAACAGAATTTCCTTTGTACCGTATACACTTTTCCAGGGTATGAAATATTAGATGTGACTTGGTAAAAATAATCCCTTCAGAGCAAATTTGAGTCATAAATCTCAACCACGCTTTAAAAGTATAGAACAGCACCAAATTAGATAGTGGTGAAAAGGTCAGCTCACTGGAACCGAGATTAAATTGAAATAGGTAACACTTGAAATGGAATCAACAGTGTTTATAGCATTAGCTGTAAGTTATCTTGAAAGTCTAAACGCTTCTTCTCACAAGCCAATTTAAATACTTCAATAATGAAAGCCTTACTGACACGCTCTGAGTGTATTGGGTGTTTCAGGGTATCGCAAATCCAGGACTAGCCAATAAGAAGCGAGAGACATGCTGTCCGATCACTATCACAGTTATTGACATGTGCTAACGAGATATAATTAGGAAATGAAATTAGTTAACTCTTTCAACTCGCATTACATGTATTATCATTATTGGCCTATACATCAATATTTTGATGGCCAACATGTATGATGAGCCAAGGATCCTATTTAATAATCAATACAAAAAAATGATAAGCAACACAGTTGGCAATGCAAACCATAAAGACAAAGCAATGTAGAATATAGAATACAATTATGATTAGAACCACATCACATTTCTTAATCTGTCCCTTTGTTCAACCATAGTCATATAGTCAGGACAAAACAGTGTAGAAAACTGAGGTAGTTCATATTTTGAGACAGATAAGGTCTAGTATTAAGTATTTACTGAGGTTTAGGTTAACAGTTAGGCTCTAGGACTAGTTTTCTTTTTTTTAAAGCACGTGCCTTTATAATACCAATGGACTTTTGAATCAATGTTTTACTTTGGTGAAAAACAATAGGGAAATCAGCAATAATTATACCAGGCTTTTTTATGTGTTCCTTTTTTGGTTGAAGTGAACCGCAAACCAAAATACTGGTTGTGTTGACCTGTACCCCAATATGTTTCTCTGCAGAAGTACCAGGGGTTCACAGAGGGAATTTCAACCCAAAACAGGAATTTCTTACTATGCAAGCAAAAAGCTTACCAGGAGGGTTGTACTCTTGGCACTTAGTAATTTGACTACTTAATATTAACAACTGAACAAAATAATAACAAAATGTGAACTTCAAAATAGGCTTGTAAGCTTTTAGCTCAACAGATTATATTTTAAATATAGGCCAACAATATCTAGAAAATATGATTCATACAGTATGCCAGTGTAGTGTGATTACAACAAGATCAAATGTTTTGTCACATCTCAAAAATAGGTGTGCCTATTGATAACTTCAAAAGTTTCAACCCATACACAACTCTTCACATGCATAAAGCAAACAAAGGCTATTATGCCCCATCTGTGGTTGTTTGAGATGCAAACAATTATCTTAGCTAGAACCTCCCTAAATTAAAAACACACTTATGAAGGATTAATTTTTGGCACATTCAACTGGTATCATTCCCAAATTCCTGTTTGTAAGCATGTGTGCGGTCTTAAGTCTTTCATCATCTGAAATCTACAAGGGTTTAGGGCAATTTACTATTTTTAAGCGAATGTCTCTTTGTTTGTTTAACATAGCAAAGTCAATATTAATGGAGTGCTATGTAAGCCCAGGGTAACACACAAAGCGGCCACATGGTTAATGATTGGCAAGGCTTTGGTGTCAATATAAGAGGGAGGGGGATGGGGGGGGGGGGGGGGGGGTCCTGTGGTCTCTCAATTTTAGTCAAGCCTTGAAATCCAAAGAAGAGCCATTTAATTCTAGATACCAAGATTAAACTAAGACATGTCTTCAGATAACCTGACACTCTATTCAACACAAAATGGCATTCTACTAACTCAATACTTAAGAAAGAAAATTGCCTATCAGATCCCTCACCTTCTTTAAACGTGTGTTATTTAATGTACAGAATTATTTCTTTAACAAAAGTTAGCCTAGTGTTTTGAAATACAATACAGACCCAATGGCAATACTTCCTTCAAACAATGCATTTTCCTTTATTTACTACTGGTATGATTTTCATAGTTCTATATTTTTACCCAAGGGGTCCACAGTATAGTCAATAACTGTATCAATGTACTCAACAAAATTATACCTACAACTACCGCACTGATTGTCTTTTTAAAAGGTTTTGTTATAAAGCTCTAATCACCAGCAAAACTTGCTCATGCCACAAGGAACCATCAGATATCCATATTCAGATTGTGATACAGCTCAACATATATTTTAAAATAGTACTAATGATAAAAGTACTCTCGGAGAGTAAGTAGGTTACCCCATGGTGTCCATGTAAATGCTTCATATACCCTACATAATAACCAAAAACACAAATTAGAATATTAAAAAGAGTATCCTCCAGATTGAATTCAGAACAGATGTAATGAAATATGAGCTCAGCTATGACCAAACAAGTAGCTACTCTACCTACATGTCCCATTACAATGTCTGGGAGAAAAAAGTTCACATAATCAGCTCTGTCCCAGTCATTTTCAAATTGAAATGGTGCTAGCAACAAACAGCTTAAATACTGAGAGCATAAAGCAAAAAGTATTTAAGCTGTTTGTTGAAGTTATAACGACGTCAACGATGTTTAAGATTAGTGTGTAGTGTTTTAGTTTGTGGTATAATTCTCCTTCATGAGGGTTATAAAACATCGTACAGATCCGCCATTCTTCCCAATCTGCAACAATGATGGATAGAAGATGTAGAAACCTGTCTAGCCAAAGTGTCCATGCATTCAATACAATCCAAAGTCAAACACATTTACAGAATTCACTAGAACCAGTGCTCTAAAGGGAAATGCCCATTAATTTATACCAAAGATAAATAACATATTTGCCAATGCTCATATCCAGCTGGAGATGTTTATTAATAATACTCTTAACTATGTCGTATTGAGGAAAACAATCAAATCATTCAATCTTGCTTATGATGTTGTGCACAACATCATTCCATGAAGTTATAATTAGTAATACAAATGACATCAGATACGTGCCATATTTATGATTTGTCAATTAGCATACATCCATAGACTAATAATATCTATTCTGGTAGCATTCTTTTATCTTCAATGAAGAAAATGAAATGACATTTTGTATAACATTTTTAGTCTTACATTTTCACGTTAGTGGGGCTACTCATAACCGGATTCTGGAATTACTTTTTTGGGCAGAGACCCAGGTCACATATTTGGTGGTCTATTTCTCGGCAGTATTCCCTTTCAATTTGAGGGTGAATTTGAGGAGGTAAATTAAATGGGGATGTAGTATGTTGCTGTATGCATAATCTCCCAAGACTAATCATTTCACTGTAAATCGATGACAAAATAATTGGACAAATTATTCGAGGGAGCTTTAAGGACATTTTACCAAGAGGACTTAAAACTTCGCGTTCATTTTAAGAACATAAAAAATATATATATAGAAATTAGAAATTAGAAGCTGACCCGTAAACGGATACGTAGCGTTACGAATAAATCACATGCATGATTAGACGCCAACAAACGAAATGACAGAACCACAACGAAAACAACTGCAGAATACAAGCAAGTGCGTTACCTTTAGAACACAAAGATCTGGGAGAATTCAGGTCGAGGTCTCCGCTGAAAAGTGACATAAAGTCGGAGGGCATCGCAGTGCCTCCGCGCAGAGAAATGGGATACGCTCTAATACGAAGCGCGACGTTTTCCGTAAGAACCGTTTCCTCGTTTAGATGTGAAAATTAAATAAATAAATAAATAATTAATTAAAAGTCCGTTACAAACTTTAACACAGTCATCTGCATGAAATCATCTACGTTGAAGTTCGCCGGGGCTCTGCTGTCGCCCCTGGCCGTTGGTCGAGTTCACTGGGAATGTTTATGACCTGTGGGCCAAGCGACTCGCGTTGTGCGGAACGTCCACGTGATGACGTAGAAAGCAAGTCCAAATTGTACGCATGCTTTCATTCGGGCACACAATGGCGCGTAAGAAACACATTTACCGTTGGACGCATGAAAGACTTTCAGTGACAGTCAGTTAGCTGAATAAAGATGGATGTAGTTGATACAACAAAAGAAAAAGAAAAAAGACACAAAATATCAGCCTTGTACGGATATAATCCGGACAAATTGTTAATATGTTAGATTGTAGGCTACGTTAGTAGGAGACAAAACGTCTACAGTTTCAGAGGCTTTCATTATTGTGAGAGGGCTTGCGTAACTTCTTAAGTAACAAAAAAAGCTGAAATATGAGGAATGTTGTGCAGATAGACACCCAATATGTGGGATTTATATTGCGACTTGGGGGTATAAGAAATAAGGATAGCCTTTTAGAGGAATATAATTTTACAGCCAATACAGGTTCATAAAATATAACCAAAAACAGTGTATTGTGCCCCCAGCATTAGGAGGCCTAGTACTGAACAATAATTAGCATTATTAAGTAGCCTACAATTTAACAAAGAGATTGAAATCATTTAAAAAGTTGTATTAAAGCAACACCAATTTATTTGTAAGAAAATATACGCAAGTAGGCCTATAGTATGCTAATAATGCTATAATGATATACAATAACAATATTTTCTCAGATTATCAATTACAATAGCAACAATAATAGCCTTATAGAAGTGGACAAATACAAATTGTAATAGACATACTTACTAATAACTACATATTATATTATTACAAAACAGTCTCTAAAGGTTGGAATACATATATTTTACTAAATGTATTGTTTAATTCAAACAGACATTAGAGGAAATCATTGAGACTCCATTATTTGAAGAAGAGGAGACAACTGTGTTCTGACTCTGACCACTTTGAGTCTTAAACTTAATTCCAAACAAACTGCAGAGCTTCATCAGCATCAGGTCCACAATCTCCTCCTCTTCGGATGGCTAGAGAGCAATAGTAAGAGAAAAAGTAAAGCATTTGTATAGAGAATTTTTTTTCCTTCAGATCCTCAGTTTATTACAGGGATCCCATAGCTATGAGGTTGATAACAACAATAATACCCATTAATTCAAGTGATAATATTCTAAACGGGAGATAGTTTAGCTATAGCTAAAGCATCACTTTTAGTTTAAGACCTAACAATCAATCCTTTAGAGAAAATTACAAACCTTATGATGGATCTGCTCTTGAGTGAACGCCACCAAGATGACAGATATGAAAAGGTTCAGAACCACGAAAGTCATGAAGACAATGCAGGAGCCAATCAGGAATCCACCAAGCAACGGGTTATAATTCAGAACCTGAGGAAGGGTATAGGATAAAGCTAAGTACATCACAATACAAAGCTACTGTTATTGAATGCGTTAAAAGGGAATTCATCTCCCACTGACCTCTTCATAGTTGAATATTCCTAGTTGAAGGCTGACCATGGTCAAGGCAGAATCAAGCAGAGTGCGGTATGAGTACATCTTCCATCCATACAGAAGATTAGACTAAGGATCGAAAGACCAAAAGGTACGATAAGACAGCACTTTATTAATGCCAGACAGGAAATTCAGGTCTACCCGCACAAAGTAAAGGACAGTAATTTTTTTTCAAATAACAATAAAACTTGCAGAACTTCCACCATCCAGAAAATGTGTCATATACATAAACACATAGACAGTTAGAATAGTTTTGTTTTTGATAAAAAAATACAGGGATTCTACAGGGACTACAGGGATTCTTTGTGAAACATTCACATTTGCTCTTACCGCAACGGAGTAGGCGAGGAACATAATGGTAATGACCACAAGGAAGCCAGAGATATCAGTCCAAGCCCGCTGCAGTGTGGCTGTGATCATGTGTAGCTTAGGGTTTAGTCTCATCAGGTGCCACAGTTTGATCGTAGCCAGCAACACTAGGAAGGCAATAAGGTACCCCAGCACTGCATCCGCCGTGGCTGTCTCGTGGAAACTGGGAAATCTGCACATATAGTCAAGTCAATTTAATTTGTGTAGCCCTTAATCACAGTGGCCGTCAAAAAGGGCTTCCTAGGCTACATTATACGACACCCTCCTAACCCTAAGGATTCTAAGAGCAAGGAAAAACTCCCTTGATTACCCAGGAAGAAACCTTGAGAAGGAACGCAAAAAGAGGGATCCCTCCTTCCAGGCATTGTGAGTGCAATGGGTGCCATTATGGGCAGACAAATTGGTAGCATAACGGGTATAACAGTTTAAGACACACATCACTGTGTACATAGCTGAACTGACACATGTCTAAATAACCACATTTATGAAATATTGTTCTTTCATCAAAGAAACAAAACCAGTTTCTCAGAGTTTGTGAATGACTCACTGGTCTTTGTGCATCTGGTAGTAAGCCATGTCTCGGTTTCCCAGAAGGGTCCTCTTGATGAAGACAGACAGGGCACTCCAGCTGAGCAGAATGATAGCCAGCTCTAACAGATTCCACTTGTTCCTGAAATAAGCCCAACTGTGTTGTTTCATGAGCTTCCCCTGTGAGAAGATAAGCACACAGACTGGGATTGTGAAAGCTTGGCTATCAACTGTTAAAATATATAAAACATTTATTTATGTTCAGGAGGAGACGGACCCACACACCAAAATGAAGCGTAGGTTCTATTTTATACAGTCTATGGTCCGGATACATTCTTTTACCTGAACAACCATGTAATAAAAGATAAAAAGGAAGTAGATGGCTTCAGAAGCCATGACGAAGATGTGAAGACCACCGGGAGACTGGTAGAGACGAATGGTTTGTAGCTCACTCCGAAACTGGAACGCTCCTGGTCGCATTGAAAGTCAATATTGATCAAAATTAAACCTGCACTCTGTAATGCTGAAGGCACTGCTTCTTCATAGTTATTTATTTTTTAAATGATGAGTGTTTAAATGTGCTGTTAATAAGATTTAAGAGCTATAAATTCAGTGTAATGTGGTAGAAATCCCATAGCCATCCGTCAGCTATTAGTGAATAAAATGCACAGAATATCAGTTTCCAGATGACTTGCCTCTGCATGAGACAATTCCCTGATTGGCCCGGGGAATCTAACTTGCCTGTCAATCGCATGCGCCCAAAGGCATTATCATAGCTCAGCCACAGGTTGAGCAGCACTTTTAAATAATGAACCCCCTCCACCCACAGCTCAATCAACCCAGGCTTTATTTTACTCTCTAAATCACTTCTGTTGTGTGCGGAGAACCTCGTCAATGTGGGAGTTACGTACAGTATGGCTGAATGGAGATTAAGTGATGTAAAGCGCCTAAACATTTTGAAGGGCCAAGCAGTTGAAAGTGGTGGATCCTTTTGTTATTACATTAACTTTCACACCATCTTGAACTAAAATGAAATATACAGTGACAATGGTACATAGGGCATGTTGAAGCTATTATGCAACTCAAGTGATTATATACATGTTACTTACCTATGGCAGTGGTCTCTAGCATGAGTGTGACAAGGCAGAAGAGGTTGACATTGGCATTGTATACAGTGAACTCTACAAATAGGGCTTGGGTATACACATCAAGCCAGGTGCTGTCAAATAGATAGCCAAGTGTTCTGAAAAAAAAAATGGTAACACTATTGTATAACTGGGTATCATATGAAAATGTATATATTATGTATCCATTATATATAAAATGTATACATGTCATACAATAACCTTAAAGCTAGAGTAGGCAATTGGTTTATTGTCATATGTTTATCTTTACATCCCGACAGCATGGATACTTTCAAAATCGAGCTAACTCTGGCTGGTTTCTCGAAATGGCCTACCCTAGCTTTAAAATCACTGGTTCAGTTTAAGCATTTTTCGAATTCTTCGAAGATAAATAATATTTGGCTCTGTGAACATAGTAAAGGTTGCTTTTTAATCAATATAACTTCACAATGGCATGTATATCAAACGGGTTTAAATGTATTCATGTTGTCTCTACAAATGATGCACTGTTCCTATCATTGACCACAGGCTTACCTGCTAGAGTTTTGTATGGATGGCCCAAGATCCACCACAAAACCCCCTCCTCTGTAGAGCCTCACACTCCCCCAGAGGGGCAGGGCCTTGAGTCGAGCCTGGGACTGGTACTTCCAGGGGCTATTGAGGCTCTCCGAGGCATTATCGCTCCCAGAAGGGCTCCAGGATGGACTATAGGAACCCATATCCTCCACCTCCATGAGTATGGAGCATGGCAGTCCTGCACGGCCGATTGCATGGACTTGACAATCTGGCAAGAGTTTTTCTGCACCCTCACCTGGCGGAGTCGGGCGTTACCCACAAGCTTAGAGTTTCCATCTGTGATGAATCCTGTGATGGATATAAAACCCAAAACTCAATGATGAAAGCCTTCACAAAGGCTTAGTCAAATGAAATGATAACAATTCAGCAACATGTATGTAAAAGAGAGAAAGTCGTATACACCTTCTTATCTGCAAAATGTATCTTTTCCTTTCAAATGTGAATCTTTCAAGGACCTTTATTAAAAATGGATAACATCAACCGCACACTGTGATTTACCCGCATACGATCCGAAAATATTTTTCAGCAGAGAAGTGTTTGTCCAGACGTAGATGTCGCTGATGCTCATCGTGTCCGAGATCCCCTTGCTGAAGCTCCGCTGAATGTGACGGGACAGGAAGTACGCGTTGGGATCCCTCTGACCGTAGGCCACCAGCAGCAGCATCCACATGAATCCAGCATAAGCTGCATGATTACATATAAAGTATAATTAGTATCTCTAAAGGCAGTATTTCCCTGAGATATTCATTCTCAGAATTTTCATCCATCCGTCCATCCGTCTGTTCACTCGGCCATCCATCATACCCAAACAAACAAACACGCCCATCCATGTGTGTGTGTGTGTTTCCCCTTACCAAGGATCTCCTTAATGAGAGCATAGACTTTCTGCTCCTTGATCATGTTGCTCTTCATCCTCTCTATGTCGGTGGGGGGTGGAGGCTGGTAGAAACTACAGTTGCTGTCCCTCCTGGCTGCCCGAACGGCATCCGGATCATCTGTGAGAGAGAGAGAAATGGTTCATCCTTTCATCATGGCTTCTCCTAACCCAACACAACAAACCCAGCTGGAGCTTAAGGAAAATAAATTTAATGAATCATAACAGCAGCATTCTATACAACAGAAATAGAAGGAGACAACACACACATCCAATTTCTTTGCAAGCGGGATTACATTTTTGTTTTTGCACATTATATATTGCTCCCAAGGTGTTTATTTTCATCAATAAAAACAATGTCTGGTTTTAATTGACTTGACAACAGACATACCTGAAGTTCTCCGAGTATCCTCCACCTGAGGTTCCCCGTAATCCTCCTGGTCCACTTTCTTCAGAACCAGTGCAAAAAAGGCAGCAAATCCAAGAACCTTTTGCAGGAAAAATGTTGATTCAATATTACATCTTCTACAATATAGCAAAAATCTATATGCTTCTGAGAATAATATTTCAATATTATTTTTGCATATATATATATATATATATAAATATATGTATGTATATTGTTTGTATTTGTGTATCACCTTCAGAGGTTGGGTGATGAAGAGACTCTCCACAAAGGACACCACCATGGAGATGAGCCAGCTGATGGATCGGTCCTTCCCGTAGGTCAACCCGTACATCATGGTGAAGTAGCCCGACACGCTGCTGGTCGCCACCACCAGGGTCCAGCCAACAAACACGAACCACCAGGGCAGCCCCCCTTGACAGCACTTTCCCTTGGCGCCGTCTCCGTGGAGGCTCTCCTCCGGGCTGGAGGAATACGCTAGCTGGCTGGATGAGGGCAGATGGTACTCCAGGAGGCCCTTCATCCCCTGAACCTGTTGCACTGCCCTGTTGTAGCCGTCCGGGTCCGGGAAACGGGATGGTCCCAGCAGGGACAGCTCCTTCTCAACGTGACGTAGCTGCCTGTACAGATACTGGCTGTTGCTGCTCATCTTCTGGATGCCATCCACAGTTTTCTCAGGGCTCCCACACAGGGTGGTTTCTGTATTGAAAACAATATAAATCAATCAAAGTAAAAATGTTGGTGACGCTGGGTCTGTTGTACAGTTTACAATAAGGAGGGATGTGCCTTTTTCACAGAGGTGTATCTCATGATTTTAATTATGGACACTGGCATGGCTTTCTGACCTGTGGCCTCTCAAAGCACTTTACAATGAGTGCCTCACATTCACCCATTCATACACCCATTCATACACCAACGGCGGTGTCTACCATGCAAGGTAGCAGCCAGTTCGTCGAGTGCAGTAAGGGTTAGGTGTCTTGCTCAGGGACACCTTGATATTTAGCTAGGAGGAGCAAGGGATCGAACCAGCAACCTTCCAGTGGCCAGACAACCTGCTCTACCTCCCGAGACACTGCCATCCCTCATATAACACTTCTGTGATAAAGCCCCATTCTCTTCCGGTGATTAATATGGGCCTGCGAAGGTTTTGTGAGAACTTATTTATGATGATGAGCTGTGCTAGTAATTCCAACCCAGTATACACACACATTACAATCTGATGAATGAACAGAGAATGATTTGAATGCTGCACAACTACAACAAAGTTTCACCGATACCCTGAACTATACCTTGTAGATTTACAGCCCCTAACGTGAGGATCATTGAGCTTTCCTTCTTAGATGCATCAGAATAGAATTCTCCGCCTGCTCGATTTTGCTTCCTAATGATGTCCTCCACCAAAGACAGCAGTGTGTTGATATCAGCTGGCTGACCACTCCTCAGCTCCAGCGCAGGCAGTGGGCTTTTCATTGCTTTGGAGAGTGACTGAGCGATTCTCTTAATGTCCTGAAATGAAGACGAAAAAGAAGGTTAGGGTTAGGGTTACACATACTGCAAAGAACTACGATTTTCTTGCTCATTGCTCTGCATGACTGATAATCAGGCTTATGCTTGACTATACCTTCATCACAGTGTCGGGTGAGATGTCCTTGAGCTGCTTCTGCGGTGAGGTTAGTGAGGGGCCCACTCGGCCCCCAGACTTCCCCTGCTTTGAGGCGTCTGGCCTCTGTCGCGGACGAGTGTTTCTGAAGATGCTCACGATGAGGAGGTTGATTGGGAACATGATGATTGAACTTTGGAATCCAATCATAACTTGTTGCCATGTGAATTCAATATGACCTTTGAAGTTTAACAGAGAGAAAAAACACCCAAATGTTCAACTTCCAGAATGTGGAGTGGTGAGTGAGACGTTATTGTTGTCTAAGCCTATTGACATCAGTAATCCTACAATTGTGTATTTATTTTCTATATTCTCAGAGCTGTGTGTTCCTGTTGACATGTGCTCGTGAATAGATAATTACCGAGGTCCATCGTTTGCTCTGATGGATCGGTAGGAATGCCCCAAAACATGATGCTAGTGAGCATGGTGCACAACAGTAGTGAGAAACAGCAGGAGACTCGCTGGACGCGTGTAAACGTGCTGCAGGGTGGTCGGCTAATCACAGAGAACCAAATGTGACCATCACGGAAATCCTTGGCAGTCTTCATGAAGAATAGATTGCTAGAACAAACAATGAATAAGAGTAAGAAATAAGTCAAATATGGACCAATATGCATTGGATGTAAAAGTCACTTGAATTGCATCTAAATGGATCTGATGTGTTTTAGTGTGATCTTAAAAACATGGCTGCTTTTACCTGAATTTCTTCAAGTCCATTTCTGTTGCCACTGGGAAAACTTTGTCGAGAGTGCACTCTCCCATATCTATGGATAGCCATGAGTTACACAAGAAATGCCACTTTTGTCCCGTCTCCAGATCTTGCACCATCACTTTGTTGATATACCTTCAAATAAACACACACATCCATTCCATATTCCTTCTTAAGAATCTCATTCAAGAATCAATTCATGTTTCACTGCCATTTTCACTTTCACAACATCACTTGTTAAAATGATGTTTATCATTGTTGTTACAAAGAGCAAAACAAATACCATCTCTTTTGACTTTTTGTATATTAACTCAAGTAGGCTTATGGATTAAACAAAATTACAAAAAGGTTTCTAATTAATATGAACATATCTCAAATGATTCCAAAATAAATAGCCAGCCGTGACACGCTATATATTGCTTCAAATAATTTTTTGAACAAAGCTGATTGCTACTATGGAAACAGTAACACGGCTTCCACACTGGTTTGTTGTGTTGGGGGTACCATACCAAGCAGGGTGTTCCCCCGAGTTATCATGCCAGACCCTGATGCTCTGAAGCTCCCCGATGGAAAAGGGGGTGGTCAACAGGAACATGTCCATGCCCCCCCTCTCAAACACGGGCTTGTCAGAGTCTGCGAGGTGGTGGGGTTCACTCTCTCCCTCCGTACCCTGCAGGGTAACTGCCACCTATTACACACAGATGTTGGCATACTGAATATATATATCCCATGGGGGGGGGGGGGGGGGGGGGGGGGGGGGACACTTCCATCCAAAGCGTCTTGCAATACCGTGAGTGCTTACATTCTTAGCATGGATGGCCCCAGTGGGAATCGAACCCCTTACCCTGGCACTGTTAAGTCCATGTTCCAGCTCTAGCAGTTGAGCTAGACAGGACATGACTTGCATGCGAATGCACACAAGTCCAGAGATACCATTCATGATGTGATATGTAACAGACTTTGTTGTCCCTTCTTTTATGTTAGGAAGGGCTGAGGTGGGTCCACTCACCTGAGAGGAGGTGGATGCGCCTCGACGGTGCCCAGTGTTAACAGTCAACAAATAGCGATACTCAGCAAATGGGTCATTGTCCTCAAGTACTGTTATCTTCACCTAAATGTTGATACAAGCACAACAAGTGTTCCAGAAAAGAAAAACCTTTAAAATCACTCATAGCTATGTCACAGCAGTTAAGCCTATCGTAAGAGTGTAAAAAAAGTAAATGAAATTCACATAATAAATAAACATTTAGTGTGGCTCACCTTAGCTAAATCCTGGATGTCTTTCCTGCGGGCCCAAATAACTACAAGGAGATACACAACAAAGATGGCCCCCACGAAACACACCACTACAGGATTGGTGGTGAAAGTGGCAAAGAGTTCAGCGGTCCGCGACACGTCCACCAGGTTAGGCATGACAAAGAAAGAGCTTCCAAACAGGGTCAAATGGTTACAAAGGCACTGGGTTACCAACGGTGTGGTGAGCGGACCGACCTGCAAAATAAATGCAATTTAATAGCTCCTCTTTCTAGACATAAGGTAACAATAAGATGCTACGGTATAGTTGGTACTCACCCTGCAGCCATTTTCACTCCAGGATGATGTACTGTCATTCCAAAACTTGCACTGGGCAGCAATGGAAGAGACAGATACTGTGGCGTTGATGGATTTCACCCCAGCCTCCACAATGGGTTTCACCACGAGGTAGTGCAATCCCACGTACCCTTTTCTTTCCTCTGGCCCCAGCACCCAGATGTATGTTTCCTCTATGTTAGAATGGTGAAATGTGGTTAAATATAAACATGCACATGTTATATGTAAGCACACACTCACAGAAACACACACACACATATATGCACATACACTACAGAACATTAGCTTGAAGTGTGACTTCCTGGATCTATGGTGCTAGGGGCAGTTTAATTTGCACTCGTGTACCTTCTGCAGCACCCTCTAGGGGCATCTGGATCTGAGCTACATGGTCTGCATCACTGGGATAGGAGCCGAATCCCAAAAGCAGTTTGAAACTGATGTTTTCAGAAGGCTCAATTCTCAGTACCAGGGTCACTTCTGGTGAGGGCACATCAATCATTAAGGTGCTGAAGTTGCCGAGGTCCAGAATGGTGCTGTTCTGCTGTTCCCCCTCCAGTCTGGGCAGGAGAATCTGTCAAAACACCAAGAAAACACACACTTATGATGTCCAGGAAATACTACATGCACATTGGCTCTTCATATATTTACAGCTTTTTGTTCTCCCTGTTAATAGGAATATGTAAATAGATGAATGCTGTAAATATATACTTATTTTATTTGTATTTCATCAATGCAACCAGACATCAGCGCATTTGATTTCTAAATATTTATTTTATTTTCTTCTACTGCTCTCCCAACAGCAGTAGCCAGCCGTATCTTGCATTATCTTATTGTTATTTTATTACTTTATGTTGCCAGGATTTTCTGCTATGTATTTCTATCATTGCTACTGTAACACCGGAATTTTCCTCATGGGATTAATAAAGGGTTATCATATATTGTGCAGTGGTGAAAAAATATATGATTTTGTTAAAATGGCTGTTAGTATCCAATGGGTGAGTTGGACTTACCTCTATCTCATTAGGCAAGTTTTCCACGGGGATAGTTGTGCCATCTAATTTAGTGAGAGAGACCGATCCTACGGTGCCAGTGATGTTTTCTTCTTCGCTAGGATAAGGATTCCTCTCAAAACTCATCATCTACATGCCACCCAAAGAAAAGCAGCAGTGCAAACACATATAATCAATCTCCTCTAGCAAAGGACTTGCTGATGTCAAGACAAATGTTCTTCTTAGAAGTTGAAAATTATAGAAAACGTATCAAGAGAATGAGCGATTGAATGAACATCACAGTCATGATGGATAGAATGATCAGGACACAATTGTCATTGTGAAAACAACGTGAGGAACACAAGAACACAGCCACTCACTCTAACATCCACCGGCTCCCCTGGAGAGAGCAAACCATCAGGTAATGATGGGAAGATAAATTGCGAGGAGCTCTTCTCATTGGAAGCAATACTCTGCATCTGTATGCTTTTTGGAGACACTCTGGACACAGCAGGTAGGGGCAAAATAATGTTAAAGCTGCAATCAACAATGGTTGCTCGCCCCAACTTGTTTTGATTGAGGTTCATGGTTCTCATGCATTTGTTTGACTACTGGCCATTGCTATAGAGCTGAAGGCATGAGAGCCATGAACCTCAATCAAAACACAATTTAATCAAAACAAAGCGGGGCGAGCAAAAATTGCTATCGCAGCTTTAATATATACAAATATTTATTCTCCATTTCAATTCCTACTGGGGTTGGTCACCATCATGTCTTACCTGTTGACATACAAACTGATGTGACCAGTGCTAATGATGGCAGGATCTCCGTTCATTTTTTTGCCATTTAACAATGCGCTCTGGACATTGTTCATTCCTGTGAGAAGAATATCTGAAATGTTTTTCTGAGGAAAAAAAATATATATTTATATTTTGTTGTATTGCCTAGTATATTCTGAGAAATTGCGACAAAATGAATAACAATGTTATAAGAGTCATTCAGCCAAAACCACGTTAAAAAAATAAACATTTAAACATTTACATTGATCCATGTAGCCATTTAGCGAATATTCTTTATCCAAAGCGATTTACAGGAGAGGCTGAGAACCATTGAAGGATACAATCACTATTGGAAGTACAAAAAGTGCTTAACAAGCATGTTTAGAAAAGAAATACTGGACAGAGTGCAGATCATTCTTAAATGTAATTTTATTGTAATATGTGTAACATTACTGTCAGACTTCTTCCTGATCTGCTCCAGTTAACATTTATTCTGTTGTTTTCCTATGTTACCCAAAATTACTTTTGAAAATATTTCAAAAAGTTGATTTGTTCAGTTATTGTAGGTGTCTGTTCCTATGAGGATGAAACTAATATATAATATGACCATATATAATTGCTGATGTACAGCGAGTTGAACACATTCTCCCATATTCAACTCTACTGGGCCTGCTGTAGCGATGTCACGTGGTGTCAAGTCCGAAATCAAGATTAGATAGTGGTAAAGTATTATACAGCACAAAACATTTGGGGTCACCAATATACTGTAGGCACATTTAAATCATGAGTATTAGCCTGCAATATTATTATAAGAGTCTCAAAGAAAGAGAGTAAGTGTACTTACATTTGATGAAACATTCAAGATATTGCTGACTGCTTCAACTATTGGTGTGGCTGCTTCCAACACCTCTCCTTCATCACCATCTTGTGGATGAACGGTGATGGTGAGGAGAGACAAACTGAGGTCTGCCAATAGAGAACTGGCTTCTACCTGTTAAACAAGACAGCCACGATTAGGCCCTTGTTCATTTCTACTTTTGAAACCACCAGATGTCAAACAAAAACAACCAATGTTGTTTATGTTTTTTCTGCTTTTTTTTAACTGCCTGGTTGACGAAAGCCAGTCATATTGAAAAACTAAAAATAAACGGTTGGAGCATTCGAACACATTATCTAGGTATGGTATAATTGTGGTCTGTGTCATTTTCATTTGGCAACAACAACTGTCCCATCAACAAACAACAACAAACAAACAACAAACTTTCTATTGCAAGCCAGTATGTACCTGGGCTGAACGACTGAGCTCATCAGATATTTTGGTGAGGCCTGCTACTGCTTTGGCTGTCACATACACTTCCTGGGAGCTGTTGCTGGGAGAATCCAACAGGACGGATGTCATTTTGCTCAGCATCTGCTCTCTTAACTGCAGGGGAGGGAACAGGCTTTATTTTAATGTCTACCGTAAATATACATTAACAAAAATATACACTACACCATTAAAGTTGCTGTCGCTAAGATTTAACAGTTGCAGAGAGAGAGAGAGAGAGAGAGAGAGAGAGAGAGAGAGAGAGAGAGAGAGAGAGAGAGAGAGAGAGAGAGAGAGAGAGAGAGAGAGAGAGAGAGAGAGAGAGAGAGAGAGAGAGAGCAAAAAAGAGCAGAGAACAAGATTGTGAAAGCAATTGACAGGCAAGATGGATTCCCAAAACCAATCAGGGAAGAAAGTCCTGGTCAGGGATTAGCAGGGAGCGGTCAACCAGAATAGCCTAACTCTTAACATAACTCTACCTTTAGTCTTGCACCCTTCTGATCGTCACTGGCGTCCGTGTTGAGCATGTCAGAGACAGAGGAGAACATTTGGCCCAGGGCTGCCCCAGACAGAAGACCCTGCACCTCAGCTGAGCTACATTACCCGCAACTGCAGCCTGCAGAGCCTCCACTGAAGAACTGGAATCACTCTTCCGTACCTTGCAGAATACAAAGAACCAGAGCAGTTTGAAGACGTCAGAGCATTAATATGTAATTAACTTGCAAACAAAGAGGGTCCACTCATTCTTCCAAGATGCATGTATTGTGATAGATGACAAACCTGAGTGGTGATGGTCATGTCGGTGTCCTTCTCTCCGTTTTTAACAGTCACCACAATTGACAAACTGTAGTTATTGTTCTTATCTCCCAGGGGTAGGAAGACAGACTTCAGTTCATCTGAGTTACTGCATCGGAGTTGTTGCCCTAAAACCAAGACAGCCTTAAGCACTAACAACTCACTAGTTCAATGCATAAGCACTAATTTTCAATTATACGATCAGGGTATTCACTTGGATGGACATTTGTAATTATTTGGCAGGTGCTCTTGTCCACGTCTTCAACATGTGCAAATGCAGAATCAGCATCCATCCTTGAATCGTCAAGATAAATCAAGAACAATAGCAACAAAAACACACCTCACCTTGCTTTGTTTTGAGGCAATAAAGACAATTGTTTGAAGTGCAAAGGAAACTGGTTTTGCAGGAGATGTCGAATGTATCGAGCACGGTCCCGGACAGTGGGGATATGACACAGGAATGGCTGGGGTCGGGGGCTGGTCCGCTGGTCATTTGTGAGGTGGTGGTGGTGGTAGAGGACTCAGTGGGCGCGACACTCAGTATTGGGAAAGTATACATGGCAAAGCCTGGGTCCGTCTTACCTTAAAACCAGAACACATTTTTTAGGTGAACTTGCTTAAAACCAAGCAATTCTTGGTTTGTTCTATTGAGACACAATTAGTTTCAAATCCTATTAAGTTACTTTAAAAATGTAAAATAATGCTGAAAAAAACAATAAAGTTACTTTTCTCGATCATTGACTATTGCTGTTCTAAGATGGAACGTGACAACAAAAATACATGCTTGTATTACTACATTATATATATGTGTATATATATATATATATATATACAGTATATATATATATATATATATATATATATATATATATATATATATATAAAGTGTAGTAGGGTAGGATTTTACATACCATAGGCAATAACAGTGATGTTGCGGAATGCATCCTTTGCATCTTTCAAACGTTGGCTATGCACAGTGTATCTAGTGTTACCATCCTGTGTCTCTATCAATGGCCTCCTTGATGCTCTGGTATAACATTCTTGGAGCTCACCCTGACAGAGAAATTCACACATTAACCAATCGTGAAAGATACTCTACATGATAGTTTGTTCGTCATTAAATCAGTGTGTGCTCTCTTTATACCATAGAGGGCTTTGGGTCCTCAATGTTCCACACGACCTCTGGGCAGGTTTGTACACAAGTCAGACTTAGTTCTACAGGGTTGTTTACATCTATGGATGCACAATCGGGACAACTGCAAAAATATTTATTTGTTTAGTATGTATATATATATATATTCATATGTTGTACATATTGAATTGTGTCAATGGGTTCTACTTTACCTAATAGTAACATCTGTGAATTCCTTTGGTGTAACAGTGATGCACTTGGATGCAGAAGTAACATTACATGTTTTAAACCACGTTTTCCTCTTCACAGTGAAAGAGTATTTTAACATCTCGAATGGATTTGGAAGGCAGTGCTTTTCGACAACATGAGCATTGAAATGTGTGCTTTCTTGACATTTGCAATTTCCATCTGTATGAATAAAGATAAATTAAACAAATGAAAAAAAACAGATATAACATATACCATCAACTACAAGACAGAATTGTACTACTTACCACAACTCCATTTAAATGCCATCCCTTGGTTGGATGTCAGTGCTTCCGCTCCAGTGACTGTGAGTCGGATACTCTGAGCATGGTCCACTGGAGGATCCGGTGTAGCACTGATCTCCAACTGATAAGAGCTTGGAGTCGTCACATTACCGGACTAAAAATGAAAAAACGAACTCAGTATCTACAGGTACTACTTTATGTTTTAACTGCAAATTGTTTGTAAGTACACAGATATGACATGCAGTTAATACATATGACTATAAGAGTTGCTTAAATGAGACAAAATAACACGTTCAAGTGTGGTAAAAGAATGGTGAACATACTGTGTTGCCGTTCGAGCAACCAGAGTGATTCTTGCACGCATTGATCACGCTGTCAAGGTCCACGTCCACTTCCACAGCAGAAAACAAATTCATGGCTTTTATATTCACTTCTTTAAGTCCTAGATCACAAAAACAAAGAGTCATATCCTATTATACACTGGCAATTGTACAACAATGGTTGTGTTTTATTTGTTGTATTATATATATTGTATTATATAGATATATTTTTTGTGTATTTAGGTTTGGAGTACCTTTGACTGGGTCTGAGAAATTATAATCTTGTAAACTAGCATTCAGCATTTCCCTGGTATCTGACCGGTTGTCATGGAGTCCGATGAGAGAGAAGAGAAGCTTCGCAGGGCCCCCCCTCTCCAGGGAAACCCTGAGGGCCAGGTCTGAAGAGTCTAGTGGACACATGCCTTCCTCAGCTACGACCGAGGCCTTGAGCCCGTCCACTGGCTCCACCAGACACAGACGCAGCTCTGTGGACACCCCCGCGGGTGTCACTCCATTAGAAGCGTGCAGAGTGACGTCATGGCAACCGGGCCCAAGCTGCTCGGTCATCTCTCCGCTCACTGTGATATTGTGTCCGATCGCCCCTTGAACCGCGGAGAAATTTGCCACCACTATCCCCCTGCTTTGGATCTCAAAAGTCACATTTGTGCCTGTATGGAAAAAACCCAAATGAGTAATTGAATCACTCGGATACCTATTAGGTTTTCGGTAAAAGTTGATGACATTGATGTTTGCTTACCTGCTTCTACCACGACATGGAGTTGAAGCGGTGTCCCGTAAAGAGCTTGGCATGCAGAACCTTCTGTGGACAGGTTTTGGCTGTAGCATGTGATGACACCAAACTCACCAACGGGCTCCTGAATAGTGATGGCTCGCTGAGCAGTGACATGCCAGTCACTGGTAGTACACTCCACCCCCACCGTGAAAACCCCTGGATGGCTGTATTTGTGCGTAACACTACTCTCCACTCTGGAAGATAAAAGAATAATGTGTACATGAATAAAAATATTTCATAATAATAATAACAATAATCATAATAAGAGGAAGAAAATGTACAATGATAATAATACAAATAATCATTATTATTATAATTATATAAATATTATTTTATATATATAATAATAAATACCATATTTATATTTTGACATCAACTTGACGTTTTTGGCCAATTAACTACAAAAAATACTTAAAAGTTCTGCTCACTCTTCAGGAGTGTAGGAGTCAATGTTGTGTCCATCTCCTGCATTTAGGGTGCAAGTCAGATTTCCCTCGAACGGATGAAGGAGCCACTTCACAGTGATATTGACGTTGTCAAAGACAGCAGCCAGCTTACTCATTAACAAGTTGAGGCCTGCCAAAATACATATATATTTATGTATCAATCATTACATCTGACATTTTGTATTAAAAAAAACACAGTATTATAGTTATATATTTACACAAGTGTATGATAAAATACATGATATAAAAAGCATTGACAGAATCATACCATCTTTGCAATGGTATTCCACAGACAAATAACTTCCCTGTCCAGGACAGGGTTCACCGAAAGAGCCCACGTCTGCTACAGCCTGGCAAGCCTGTAGTCCATGACAATGACCTGGAATGACAAAACCAATTTCCTCATCTACACTGTCCAATCCAAGCTCTTTTCTCACTGTGGTAGAATGGTATACATATTGTGAAAAATACACTATGTATATTCTACTTCATGAATGTCATTATGTATGATATATAGTCTTAGCAGCATTCTAGTAGTAAGCTTTTTATTTTTAAACTCTTAATATTAAGAGTACCACCTGTAAATGGAGGAGAGCTTTCTAAACACTCCTCATTACAAAAAAGCATAAACAAAAGAGACCATTTGCCCCACAATGGCCATATCCATGTCCCTCGTCAGGATTAACTTAATGTCCTGCCTTTCCTTGTAATTGGTTGTGTACACAGTATTGCTTATGTTTAGGAAAATGGATATATAGAGGCATTGTTTGTGTGGTTAACCAGCTCTCTCTCTGATGTATAAATAAGAAACAATACCTATCACTGTATCCACAACGTCTATCCAGCTACACTCCTCTTTGGTAGATGTAGGCGACGAGGTCTTTCTGGATTTGCAGTAGTGAATTGTCTTACGGCCATAGAAGCTGTCGTCTATCTCTATTACCTGACCTGAGCCACATTGCAAAGTGGCATTTAGTCCATCACATGCAATAGATCTCCCAGAATCTGAGGAAACACAGGACATTGTCAACACATTTTAGGGCTTCACAAATCATTTGACTTTGTGTATTCTTTATATAAAAATACACGTTCAATGCATACCAAACTGGCAGATGAAGTGTAGATCCTGGCTACAGTTCTCTTTGGCTTCCCACTGGAAACCTGAGTTTCTTAGGATGTGTCCGCAGGCCGAGTCTGCATGTGGGCTTGTCACCCAGTTGTCATAGCTGACGTCTGAGCCATCAAGCCAAGAGAGAGAGCCTGAAGATAGAAAACAGAGGAGGACAACAATAATGGATTAATTAATGAGAAACGGATTAATCCTTAAAATATTAATAATACTTTATTGATTGATCTCAGACAGGAAATTCGGGTCCAATTAAATAACGAATATATTTGAAGACAGCACCTGCATGCCTTTTACATCTTCCCCTTGGGGGTCAGTTAGGGTGTCTATTGAGGAATGGGTCATAAAAGGCTATCTCGGTTACAAGTGACACGGTTAAAAGAGGGCTACGACGTGTCCTTTGTGATGGGAACTAAAGGAACACTCACAAATCAGGCGTTGTTGTTGCCAAAGCCATTTGGAATTGCTGCTAAATTAGCACAGGCTCTCCTGTCATGCCTGCTGCTAGAGGGAGATAGGCAAATGTGTGTGCCTTCCAACAATGGGCAGTAAACAGACATCATAATGATAATGCAGACATCCAAGCTGCATTGAGAGATATGCTCTGAAAATATATGTTTGTTTTCTATCATCATATGATTCTTCTTTTTGAGCATATATTCACAAATACTAAAACATTTAGTAATTGCCTCCCAACAGGAGATTGCACTTTGACACTTTACCAACTGTTTGCACACCTAAGGATTGATTTCCTTTTGATGATATTACCAAATTTTCCCTCGCGCATGAATCAAGTACCCATCTATCTATCTATGATACAAACATACAGTGCAGTAAAACTCTATGCATAATCATATTATCTAATGGCCACTTACTTTCAGTGCTGGCAGTAGAGTCGAGTGTGAGGTTTGGAGCTGCGGGTGCGAGTCCAAGCCACCAGTCCTTGCCGGGGTCCAAGTGCTTCTGAAGGAACTGCTGTATTTCATCGTTGAGGATGAAGGCCAAGTGTCCTCCGCCCCGTTCACACCAACTCTGGGCACTCAGAAAGGGACGCTGTAGACCCACCAGTTCATAACAAGAGCCGTCGAAGGCCTCCTGGGAATCTGGGCAGGATATGTCTGTCAGATCCTCAGCGTAGGAGATCGTGTTTAGTGAGAAACTCATCAGGAGCATCACAGAGAACACAGCGTCAGCCATCTCTGCCGTTAGACCTTGCATCTGTTACTTTGGGTCCACTCACCTAGTGGCTTTAAAGGGCACTGACGTCACATTTCTGAGACACACAATCCGTCTTTTCAGATAACTTACCCCCCCCCCCCCCCCATCCTTTTGCTGTCAGCATTGTGTGGTGCTGTTCAAATGCTTGAATACAAAGCCTGGGCTTTGAACGAATAGGTACAAATCCACTGGCACACAGTATCTGGCAGCTCCTCCACCTCCATTGATTTAGCACTTCCCAACTGGTCCGAGAGATAGCAAAAGCTATTCTTCTTTTTCAAATGTTGACTAATTGATTTGTTTATCTGAGTAGGAAATGTAATTATGTAAAAAAAGTAAATGTATACGTCAATGTTTGGAATACATCTTGATGTATGATCCATTTCAAACATGATGGTGATATGAAAGGGACAGCAGCACAGCTAGAGTATTTATAGTAATGCTATTTAGGCAAAAAAAAGTATCAATAGACTACTTTCAATACTCTGGTTCGTTATATTCTATTTAAATAGAAATGATTCAAACAGCCTACTTGACATAGGTCTACAAAACTCAGCTATAAAGTTGTGCAATACAAAATAAAAGTGTAATACTTTAATATATTTATTAGTAAATATGTATCCGGAGGTTGAGAGGGCGACGAGTACGTAATGCAATGTTGTATTCTATGCCAGCCTTTCTATATATTCACTATGATTGGGGTTATTTCAGATTTCATTTACGTAATAGACACAAATGAAATTTGCCGGCAAATCATTTGACAAATACTCAGACCCGCCCGGATGTTATTTCTTTCCGTCTTGCGCGCTGGCATGCTTGCATCCGCTTGCGTCATATTAACGAGACAATGTTTTGTTATGTGCTGTTAATACCTCCTGAGGGTGACTTAACACGCAGTTAACTGTTTTCAGCGGATCATCTTCTTAGTTTTGAGTAAAATCATATATTATATATATTACATACAACCGCAGCAATGATCTGTGTTTCCCGATTTCTTCGTATTAATCAAGTAAATGACTTTCTGAAACATTTGTTTCGTAACGGTCAATGACAAATGTAGATGTAGCATGGTGGCGATTATAACAAACAACAAGTTAGTAGCATGTCACAGTACAGATACCCCTTGTCTCATTAACTTGGCGCTTTTCTTTTTTAGGAGGGTTTCACTCTACATATACGGAGATGCCTATCCTCACAAACGGATGGAGAGGATCGCATTGCTCGGATACTAAAGGAGAAATTTCCCTTGGCGTCATCTCTGAAAGTTGTGGATATATCGGGTAGGTCCATAGACCTTGGCTTTGTGGGCGCACTCCACTGCCTTTCATCTAACAAATCAATTATCGTTCATCCATCTTAAACGCGAGCTATTTCAAAAGTATGGCTATCAATATCAAGTTCAGTGTCAGATATGTGACCATGGCTGCTTATGTCATCGGCCAAATGACAGATTTTCCAACATGCCACAGCAGTTACAAGAATACATTGTTCGTAAAAAGCCCTGAGTTACCAGACAAATATAATCGATTCCAATGAAGCTATGCATATTCAGGTATACAGTTATCTGCATTATTTGTTGTACTTCTGGCTGAAAATATTTGTCACTCTTAGCTCCTCTCCCAAGTGCAATTCTTGGGTACCAATTCGAGAATGAACGTATAGCCGTTGAACAGCCAATGTTGTATTTGTTTTTGGGGTATAAAAGTAAAACTCAATAGAAAATAACACAAGATTTCTTGCCATGCAGGACCATTTCTTCTCTTACTAGTTCAGATACTATGGTGTGACAGACAGATGATATGTTAACCCTGTCACACCATGTGATGGACTGTCACACCATATGAGGGTTCATGCACTTAAAACAATCCAGGGCCATGTACTGCTCCTTCATGTTTTCTTTAGATTTTATGTGTTTTTCTTAATAGAACAAGCTCTCTTTGTCTATAATGTCTGCTAATAATGTATGTTACAATATATGGATTACCAGTAGGTTCACACAAAGCAGCATCCTCTAGTCTAGACCTTAAAGTAGGTTATTATGAGTTGTAACTTTTGTTTAACAAATATGATACCTGGATCACAGACATGCCATGTCACGTTACCCTCTGTAAGGTATATTTAAAAAATAAATAAAAGAAATGGTTATTTGTTATGACTTTTTTTTGTTTTTTGTAGTGACATATCTAAAAGTCACAGGCTCATTTCAGATTTTTGATACAATTTAAATAAAAATGTTAGGACATATCTTACCAAGTAATTATCCTAATGGAAAGAAATAACGTATCACTTTCGAGCAAGTGAGTGCCACAAGATGTTGATTGCGTCTTTGCTCCGTCCATAGGTGGTTGTGGTGCCATGTATGAGGTACACATAGAGTCCAATGAGTTTAAAGGGAAAAAGATCATTCAACAACACCAGCTAGTCAACCAGGTAAAACCATCCTAATAAGCTGCTTATCTCATACTGGATTTACATTAACATTTATATTTACTATAAGAGCTTGTCCCACATTGTGTCTTAAATTTCTCATGAGAGAAATGAAAATGCATTACAAGATGCTTTAAAAAGTGAGGAGTAGAAGCAAAATAACACTTTTGAGTATTACAGGTTTCCATAACATATCAGTAACAGGTTGGCATTACAAGCTGTCGGTACAATATTTTATTTGCTTGAATAACACATTTATGTTTCTCATCCACAGGCTCTAAAGGATGAAATTGAAGGAATGCATGGATTAAGAATATTTACAGATGTCCCCCAACATTAGAATCAGCCATTCAACCATCACCCCATCTCCCCCACAAACCCAGTGTAAATTGAAATGTACAATTGTAATATGTATATTTATAATTGAACAACCACTTTGGTGGTAATTATTATAAAATTATAATTATATATTGTAACATGATTTGCAATCTTTAGTAATCATTTATTTTTGTCATGGTGATAGATATTGTATGTTAAGCTACTGTGGAATTTATATAAAGTATATAAAGGCATGCACAGGCCCTTAAACTACTTCTACCAGTTACATCCATCTCACGCAATAACGGTAGGCCTACTCTCGGGTCATTTGATGGAATTAAACAAGGTCTGAGCCTAACACTATTGGATTGGATTTGCCTTCATTTCCCCAGCCCAAGTCTGCACGGTATGCCAACCCATAGAAATGAGTTGGCTACTTTACCCGATAGCGCCCCCAAAAGATGGCCTTTGGAGACGCACATTTTAATTTGGCACTTTGTGTTATACAAATATCAGGATATTCTCTTCAGGATATTCAAAGTCTACACACTTCGATGTACTACAACCATAAACTACAACAGACATATTTTGGAAGTGTGCAGCGACCGCACTTAACCACTTAATAAATTCCATAACATAATATCACTTAGCCAACAGTTAGAAGAGTAATTTATGTATATATATATATATATATTTAAACAAAGACAATTATAACTTAAATATTGTAAAGCATTTGGCAAGATGTTGCAAGCATCAGAATGTTGCTACAAAATAAACCTGTAGGTGGTGCACATTGCACCTAATGCGATTTGTGCAACAATTATTTCCAATTCATGCTGGACGTTTAGAGCATATAATTATAACCTGTACAGTGAGATAATAATTTAAGTTGTTCGCGTAGAATACAGCTAAGCCATTTGATGGCCAGTGTTGGTAAGAGAAATGTCTGGTCATTCTGGGTAAGACAGCACCTGTCCTCGCCTTGCAGCATTTAGCAACCAGACCGCACTCCGTACTCTCCACATACTGCGCACCAGCTCGGGAGAGAAAAGGCGAGTGTAGAACCTGTGGATCCTCGGTCACCGACATGGCTAACGTTGCTACAGATGCGGCAGGCATCACAGAGGAAGAAACGGAACACATGATGGAAAGGAATTGTGTCATAGAGGCCGACAACGTTGCATCTTCAATTGACCCGAAAGAAATGCGAGCGGTGATGTTAGCAGGCTTTGGAGGTCTCAACAAACTCAGGGTAACCAAGAAGACCATGCCAGAGCCGCAGCATGGCGAAGTGAAGATTCGCGTTAAGGCATGGTAAATATGTTTGAGTTCTCACAGTAAAATGCTCGTGTTAAATGGTGGCATGTTTTCACAGAGGGATTAATCAGGCTACACCCCAGTGTCTGATAAATGTGCATTATTCAAGCAAGACCCAGATGCGTCATTGTTATCAAATTGAAGCTGAATGCGCAATTGATATAACATCAACAGGTTTCCACCGATTTTTGTCAATCAGAACAAACAGAAGGCTAAATACTGAATTAACATCTAGCTCTTTTCAGTGCGTTGTTTTTTTCCCCATACGTTTGTTATTACTATGCATTTGTGTTATGAACTTTTCAAATGAAAACTTTTGTCTCACAAGAAAAAAGCCTACATTGCCAAATATGTGGAAGCTTGTAAGCAATCTCTGAAAATGCAATGATTGTGACTGTGTCATATAAATAGTTATCGTTCCAACGCCCTTTTCATTAATTCCACATGACTGATACGACTTTAGTGGTTTGAACTTCGTGGACCTGATGGTACGCCAGGGGAATATTGACAATCCACCAAAGCCTCCTCTAATACCCGGATTCGAATGTTCTGGAATAGTTGAGTCCATTGGTGAAAACACCCACGGATTTGAAGTAAGTGGCAATGTTTGAGATAAATGTGTAAAAGGCCCATTATATCATATGTCTGTCTTGCATGCACACAAATAAAAAAACACAACTTCCCTCTCATTAAATATTTGTATTGCACCATGTTATTTGTGCTGTAAGTATTTAAATTATAATTCCATTAAAACATATCTGTGCTGCATATTCAGAAATACAAACCTTCCCCCTCATCTTTATAGTAATGGCTGTTGTAACTATTTCAATTATCATTTCTGTTGTAGATAGGGGACAGAGTTATGGCATTTGCGTATTACAATGCCTGGGCAGAGGTGGTTTGCACTCCAGTGGACTATGTCTACAAGATGCCAGACAAAATGACTTTTCAAGAGGCTGCAGCCTTCTCATTGAACTATGTAGCTGCTTATATGATGCTCTTTGAAGTCGCAAATCTCAGAGAAGGAATGTCCGTGTTGGTCCATTCAGCTGGAGGTAGTGTGGTAAGTAAGCCTACTTACTCACGGGGGGTTGAAGGAAAATGTGTAACAAAAAATGAGAATGTTTTCTTGTTATTCTTAATGTAGAATAACATAAAAATAGGCAGAAGAAGTTATTCTGAAGGAGACCAGTGTGTGTAAATAATTTGCCTAAAGATTAAGACATTCATAACGCATTCATGCAATTGCAGTTGCACACAAATATGCGTTTTTTTTTGCAACTGCATTCAAAGATTGTAGCTGATAATGGAAATCTGTTGCTGGCCTTGTATTCAACACATAATATGTTTGTAAAAAGCAACGCTGACATCTCTTTATGATACAAAACATGCAGAGATTAACAAAAGATCATGGACATAAATTGCATTTAATATGTAGCTATTTTGTTTGTGTTTTTGTGCATGCCGTGGGCTTCAGAGCAACCTATTTCCCTCGATCATTCCCTTTGTTGTCATTTAGTGACTGATAACCATTTGCATTGCTGTTTCAGGGTCAAGCGGTAGCTCAGCTCTGCTCCAGCGTGCCCAATGTCACTGTTTTTGGAATTGCCTCATGTTCCAAACATGTAGCCATCAGAGACTCAGTCACCCACATATTTGACAGAAATGCTGATTATGTACAAGAAGTGAAAAAGTAAGAATGGAAACTGTCTACCGGAAAGGTCATTCTCACTCATTCAATGCCTACAAGCCACCTTGATGGACGCTATCTGAATTATTTATGAATTATTTAATATTTTTTACAATAGTCATTGTTACCATGTTGTTATCATCACGCTAAATTACAGCATTTGTGCAGTTGATTGATTTTCAACCATTCAATGCTATTATACACATCCATGAAACACTGTTCCCTCATATAATTTTATCAAATGATAGACCACACTGAACGAATAGGGTGTTGTATAAATGCAAATGTCACACAATGCCTTATTCCGTCTTTTATGGCTTTTGTACCCATGGCAACACATGGCTCATTTCTGAAAGCAACAACAATACAGGGTGGTGGCTCGTACCTAATGGTAGCCTACGCAGTGCAGCAGAACCAATGTTGTGTTGGTTTTAATTTTTATTCAATTAAAACCATATTACAGCATTGATTTGTATAGAGGCACGCAATTGTGTTACAAATATGACATTTTGTTATCTTTCCAGTGAGAAAGGTTTTAGTATTATTGTAATATGATCAACAATATGATCAACATGTTTATACTCTGTAAACACAAGAACATATTGTCAGCCAGTGCAGTCTTTTTTGCACACTTCTCCCAGGATCATGAGCATAGCCCTTTTCAGCAGAGAGGTTTTGTACCATATGCCAGAGCATTGGTATCACCAGACCAGGTACTCTAGCCAAGTAGATGTCCGACAAGTATACATGGCAGAAAGATACAAATAAAACACTTTTTCATCAAACCTCATTCCTTCACATTTGAGTTGAACAATATTTTATACTTTAGAGGTTTTATGTATCTCATGCTATTCAATTAACTAAGTATATGGAGGTAATCTAAATGAGTAAAACTGGTTAGGGTAACAATGTTTGTGTGAATTATTTTTACTTCAATGGATTGAATGAAGAGGTACAGGCATTAGATTAGGTTGTTCTTTATTTCACACATATCGTTAGGTTTGTCACCATAAAATCATACAATCCCCGAGATATTTCATCTTATATACACATTATATTCACATATTACCCAGTCCTACTCAATGGATTGCACATTTTACATTTGTATCATTCAATTGTGAAACAGTTACAACTTAAAATAAAAGACCTACCACTGTTGTCTAAATTGTAGTTGTGACCACTTTTCCCCTTTCCCAAATCAGCACACCGTCAAATCCTTGCCACCGTCCTATCAAAATAATTAATATAGACAAATGATGTCCATGCAACTGAATATGATGACATGTTTGGACCATGCCTTTAATTTAATGTGTTTTTGTTTGAAGGATTTCGCCAGAGGGCGTAGACATTGTCTTGGACTGTCTTAGTGGCGAGCACACTGGGAAAGGCCTAATTCTGCTCAAGCCTCTTGGAGCTTACATCCTCTATGGTTTGGACTTTTTATTCATTTTTGTTCATTACATAATGATATATAATAACTTCACAGGCCCAATTTCAGTTCACTTGAAAATGGAAATAAATAAATAATACAAAATGGATTGGAGTGCATGTTGTGTGTCTGTTTGTCACATGCTCTGATCAACTGAGATGTCAATAGTATTGACATTGACAATGTGTCTCTAGTAGCAATAGCAATAGGAATTTAAACAAAGCACAACTTTATTTTGCTCTTTGCCTTTCTTTTTCCAAGTGATGTTCGTTCATTTTACTAAAGTCTTAATGTCTGTCTTTTCAGGCGCATCAAACATGGTCACAGGTGAAACAAAGAGTTTTTTCAGCATCGCAAAATCTGTGAGTGAGTTATAGGTGCAACGCAGCCCATCAAATAAAGCGATCACAGATTAATGAACATTATGTGAAGACTAAAATGATCATCTAAGATACAAGATAATGGTTTGTGTATGTATCTGGTCTGTGCAGTGGTGGCAAGTGGAGAAGGTGAACCCAATCAAACTCTACGAGGAGAACAAAGTGATCGCCGGATTCTCCCTCCTCAACCTCCTCTTCAAACAGGGGGGGTGTGTGCGAGTGAAGACCGTGATGGACAAACTGTTGTCTCTTTACAATCAAGGGAGGATCAAGCCAGTCGTTGACTCACTCTGGGCCCTGGAGGAGGTAAGTCCCCCCCCCACACACCCGCCCCATCCAGATGATATTTAACTGGCAGTCAAGTGATGGGATTTGAACTTTGAACTGGAGGTGGGGGGCTGATAATAATCAGCCCGGCACCGCAGAAACATGCCGTTTTTTGGAACGGGAGGTTGGTAAACAGCATTGAGGTCTGTTGGTTCGTCACAGCTTCTATGAGACGTCAGCTGCTCTGCTGCTGACATTTACCCACAGACGGTGAGTGGGTTATATCTTCCTTTGAAAATTATTTCACAACAGGCCGCCAAAAAGGCACAACGTCTGCCACGACACCCCTCAAGCTACAGGATGTAGACCCCAGCGCTTTCTGGATGCACAGTGTGCTTTGTGGGCAGATGGATAGGCAAATAAGACATATAAATGAAAAATGTTTCTTTTTTTAACCGTTTCTTTTATTTTTTTCATTTGTATGCCTCCCCTCTTATCCCCACTTGGTAACTTGGCAGCAGCTTCAGGGCACTGGCTGGAACCGGTGCCCATAAAGAATCTCATTAAAACACAGTGGCTCAGTACACCAGAGGTACTAGTACTGTCTACCTTCACTTGTGTGTTTGGAATAAAAAAAGAACAGACATTTATTTGGGTCACATTCTCCCATGCTTTTTTTCCGCCTTTAGTTGAAATGTTTGAGGGAGTATGTGTCAGATTTTAATAGCGGCATGCAGATTCATACTGATTTAGTCAAAATGTGAGCTCATAGAAAGAAGGTTAAAAGGAAGAAAATGTGATTTTTACTGTGAGCAAGGGAATACTCAACATGCTGATGCAAGTGAAACAAATGTAACATGCTTCAAATATAGTGCAAAACGATGATAGACCCTCATTTATGAAAATAAGACTGACAAATATTGTATGGTCTACTTAGCGCATTGCACTGTGCCTGACCTATTTATGCTCTGGCCTTTGTTTGCACCATTTCATTAAGCAAATGAATGCTTACACAAAGCTTCCAAACAAGGCACTACAATCATTTGTTTCTCTGTGATAGGAATGCAATACATGGAATTCTCTGTAAAATTTTGTGAAAAGTGAACCTTAACTAATTACCTTACTGCAGCCTTCCATGCTTCCATGAGAAGAATAAGCATTGAGTGTAATTTGGTATATTACTATTAATGTTAATTTACCCAGAGAAATGTAAAGTTAAAAACACAATATAAATAGTATGTGTATTCCTCACTTTCTCAAGTTTTGAGGAAGAAGAACGGCACCTCATTCTCAAATAATCTCTTGCATTTCAAACAGTTTTCATCAAGCAAGGCTGTTTCATGCATATTTTTTTGGAACCGGGCATTCTGTACTGAGTTTGAACACTGAAGTAAGATCCAGAAATAGTTTGACCGTTAAGACTTGATTTCACCAGTTTTATTTCTTTCTCTAAATGTGAACATGAATCCAAGAAATCTTTCACAATCTGGTCAGCATGAAATAGGGTTCATGAAGTTCACATTTTGCCAAGGAGACCTGGCAAGCATTGCTTTGGCAAGCTTTCCCCTACTTTGTGATTAGCATGGGTGGCCAAGCCAAAAACTTAACTGAACATGTGTCTGTGTTATCCATCAGAGTGGCACATTTTGTAGGGAAATGGATAAAATAATACATGCTTTATTGCCCCCTTTTGAGCTAAATCAGAAAGGGAATTTTGTTGTTGCTGCCAGAAATACTTTTTTCCCACATACATGTAGATGCCCCCAAATAATACATTTCAATATTTGAATAAAATATATTGAATGAACACCGAGTTTGATTCTCAAGAGTTGTTCCTATAACATATTTTTGCAAATGTCTTTGGCTAAACGTTTAATTGAATACATATCAAGCTTGTTAAAATGTTACCACTTAGATTTACTTTGATGTTCAGTTCAGGTTAAACAGAGAAAACAATTAAAGTTGGATATTTACAATGAGTGAGTGGCAACAATTACAGTTAATGCAGCTGAAAATAGTGAACGCTTTAAAAAGTATGTTTGAATGAAAAATGTAACGTTTGTTATGTTTTACATTCAGGTGAAAGAGGCAATGCAAAGAATCCATGACAGAGGAAATGTAGGAAAACTAATACTGGACGTTGAGAAGTCTCCTACACCTTTGGTAACATATATTAATTTCATCATCATGTATATTGTATTCTTTATTTGTATTAATTGGGACAGTTAAGTGAACACTTCCTGCTTTTAAAACATAATTTCAAAGATAAATTGAAACAAGTGTATGCTAACAACACAGATAATTCCAATTCAGATTTACTGTGCTTCATAAAATTGTAAATGCTACACTATAACTAAACATTGTAAATGCTTCACTATAACTAAATGTTTGATTTTCTTTCACTTTACTACTAGATGGCAAGTGACAGTACAGAGACTAGCGAGGCTGGCGAGGAAGAGGAAGATCCTGAAGGAGACAATGACAATAAGGAGCGTATGCCTTTCATTCAGTAGGCCAGCAAGAACCCAGAGATACTGCAACATATGGTTCTACACACTCTCACTCTGGAGATCAGAAGGAAACTTAACATAGACCGTGCTGTGTGTGTGCATGTGTGGATTTGTTTCAATGTGTGCGTGCATGTGTCTGTTGTGGGTTTTCAGGTCATTAGATCACTGGAGTAAAGGTAAATGTTAGGGTAGTCCCGATTGTTAATTCAACAGTCGGTGCCCCCCTTAAGTGATGTGTGAAGCTAGTCCGATAATTCGATTTTGTTTGCATCCATCCATGTAGTTGCTTGGAAACATAACCACCCCTGCCGGGTGGAGATAAGGTTTTTGAAAGACTTGAACTGGGATACAAAAACGTTTTATTGGAAGAGAGCAAAGGAATCAAATTCCATGTTAATGGCTTGTGGTCTTGTTGTACACAGAGTTATGTTATGGAGGATGTTTGCAGACCCATGGAAGTGAATCATAACTCGAATGCGGCAGAAACATGGTATATCCTTTTTTTAAGTTCCCAGCTGTGTTGTAGTATACAAAGTGGAACGCCAGTGCATTTTCCATATATATGTAGTGTTGAACCAGAATGTGGGTATTTGGAAATATGCTTATTAACAACATGCCAGATTTGAATATATACACGTATTTTGCTGCATACAATTTCTAGCAAGACTTTTATAGATTTCTGGACCAAGACTGTGAACCACTAATGAGTTTGTAAGACTGTTACGACCCCAATTGGTATCCAGGGGGATTAGGGGAGTAACAAAGAATATTGTTTTTCCGGGGGACAAGGAGGAGTCACAGACAGAGGTAAAAGTTAACAAAAGGTTTATTACGAGAATGATAACAGAGAACCACTTTCCGAAAAGGGGAAAAGCACAAAACAAACCAACTAGTAATCACCAAAACTACAACTATTTGTAATTGTAATTAAGTAATTGCATCACATTTGAACATTATTTGGCTTACAATTTATCTTAAAATGATGGACAACAGAAATATGTAACACACTTTTAATTATGTTATGAAAGTTCCCACAAAATTTAACATTTGCTCTCTTTGGTCTAAATTGGGTTACCTGTAATGAAATTTCGTCAATACCAAGATATAGCCCAACAAATGCAATCATTCAATGTATGTATTTTATATATATTTGCACCCAAGAATGTATTTGTGCTTACTTCTGGTATTTGGCTGTATTATGTAGTTGAAACACATGCCTGCGCTGACGTTAAACTGATACTTTTTTTGTGAAATTACACTGCTCTATTGTCAACTGTAACTCATAGCACTTTGATTGACAGTTTCAGACTTTGAACAACTACAAACTACACAAAACAGCGAGGGGGAGATTCAACACCACACCATTTAGTCTTTCCATGACTGAGTTTATTAACTGACTTTGAGGTGTATATAAATTTACTTTTTAACATTTTCTGGACAAGATATTTCGTAGGTGTGTAGTGGATACATCCCTGTGATGTTATGGTTATTTTAAGTTTTTAGATCTTGTTGTCTGTCACTTTAACTGTCTAGTGTCTGCATTTATGTTCTTAACACTAGATATTATAATGGGTTGAGATTATATTATAGTACATAATGCATGTAGCCCAAATTAAAATGATGTGTTTGTGTGTATGCAATTTTATGTTTACCTGCTGGTGCCTCGTACTCAAGGGCCATACTATGGCACATGCTTTCTGTTGGAATGAATAGTAGTTTAACTGAATCTAGTTCAATGTTCAGTAAAAGTATTGCTGTGGGATTATCAATGCGTAATCCTTGTTGTCAAGAAGACCAGTTTCATTACTGTTACTATGGTATCCATTAAACATACTTTTAATGGATAGCATTTGTTTACCTGTCAGTGCCTCGTACTTGAAGTGCCATACGACTATACAAAACATTTATTCAAATGGCAAGCCAATGAAATGAAGAAAGTTAAATGTAAAGTAAAACAATTCTGGAATATGATTGACATGTTACTTGTTTTGGAAAATAAAATATATTTAAAAATGTATGTACTGATATTAACCTTGTTCACATGAAATGCATAAATATATAGAATATCAAATTGTATTATGTTATAATACAATAAAAATGCACACATTTTTACTGATTTGATCTAATTTGATCTAATTTAAGATTTTTATCGTATACAATTGTCAATCGTCTTCGAATCCACATCAGACACACCTCTCCATGGGAGCCTTGGGATTTGTTTTACGCATCATAGAACAAGACCAGTGACGTTGGAAAGGCGTCAGCTTGTAGGTTAACATGTCAATTGAGAGATGTCAGTGGATGTCCGCTCTGCTAGTGCCTAACAACGCCCCCTAGCTGTTCCAAAATCACTGTAAACCACCAACTCTCGTTTCTTAATGCTGTCATAAAAAACGATTACTATAATGGTTGCTATAGACTACCTAATGAGATTTCACAAAATAGAGACGACAACATAAAATGCGATCGTTTACTGAAAACAAATAATCATTCTTCAACCAAGCAACATGGTTCCTCAAGACCGCAAAATTGTTGCCAAGCAACACAGGTTACCATAACGTTGCATTGAGTTTGGTGGCGCTTTAATAATAAAAAATGAATTGTAATGATATCACCGGTGTGATAGCATAACCATCTCCATCACAACCACCTCCATCACTAAAAGTGTAACGTACGTTGAAAGGGGCAGAGGGCCACGGAAGCATAGCTATGCCATTTTTACAGTGGTGCCTTTGTAGGACAAACACAGGTGTGCCTCATAACGCTAATTATGAGTCTGCTCCTTTCATGTACCAGGGCACGAGTAGTAGACTTGCTTTACTAGTTTAGTCTACTAGATTAGACTACAATTATAGTCTAATCTATTATCCTACAATGATACCTCTGTGAAAAGGGTCTATTGCTTATGACGTAATTTGTACTAACTTACTTTATTATTGTGGCAATCCATGTTGCATGATACATTTCTAGCACTGTCATCACCGTTACTGCATGAAAATAATATAATTGTCATGATCTCAACACAATAATGAGATGATTTATTACAATTATATATAATATATTAAAATGCACACTGTTTATTACATGTGTGGGCATTGACCATAGGTTTTCTTTTTTAAATTCCTTTTCTTAGGTTCTGTCCATCTGCCAGAACGTTTTCCCACACAGATCCCCTGCTTCGCTGATCTGCAATATCACACTCTAAAAATACATTTTCCTGTTTCAGTCTGTATTTTTAGAGAAGCCGTATACATTTAGACACATTCAAGCAATCTATGAAATAGTAATATTTTACTATGTTCTTAACAAAAAAATATATAATATTGTTACCTGAATAAGGTCACTAGTTATTATACACTATACATTATTATTTGATGATATTCAGGGAACACAACACATTTGCACCAAGGTACACATCTCAGAACCCACTGTACAGTTCACAAATTGCTGACCCGTTTCTATTACTGTACATTTATTTGTGTGTTTTCTAGAATACATTAGTCAAAATTTATCCCAAGAAGGTAAAATAATCGAATTCTACCACAGAAACATACTTATTTACTCATACAGAACACTCTGTAACAGTGAAGCACACCATGAATTTACTGCTTGTTTGTGAAATGTAAGAGAAACTGCTTCGTGCACCATGTCCCAGGCAAATATTTATGAATGGCTCAAAACAGGGAAGTCATTGTTGATCCCTCCACCCACATGGAACCCCCTCCTCTTCCAGATGTTTGGAAGGACCCTAACATAATTTGAGCCAATAGAAATGGAACACCAAAAGACACACAGAGGGTTTGTATATAAGACACCTTCCACTGTATAACTGGTTCCCGTTGACAGTTTATGTGTCGTGCAGCTACAATAGTGTGATCCATTGACCTTAGACATGGTGCGCTTGGTCCTCCCTATCTTTCTGATACTTTGTATTTCCTTGCTCCAAGAAACATCTTGCCTCCCATCTCGTACCAGAAAGGCTGTACCAGGTCAACAGACAGGTAACTCATCAATCTTGCACACGTGGTAAGGCAATTTTAGGATATTCTTTTAACGATATTGTACCATTTGATGTAGCTGCAGAGGATGACGATGTCAAATCCCAGTTAGAAAAGCTTTGGGAAGAGGTCAACTCCTTAAAGGAAATCCAGGCTTTGCAGACAGGTATTGACATACACTGCTGAACACTTATCATTTTTACTTGTAATTTTTTATTGTTATTGTTGTTGATAAACACCACTATTTAATGAAAGTGTTTGTACATGTTTTGGAAGTTATTTAGGAAGGCTGAGGATGTTTAAACTTCCTAAACAATGAGGTGATTCATTTTAAAACCTTACCATTGCACACAAGGTCATTGTGTTGCAACAGACAAGGTGAGGTCAGGCTCATGACATTAGGCCCTACCTCATCTTTGAGGGAGTGAGAACACTACATGTATCACAATGTATCTGATAATGGCCTGCATGTGACTGACTAAGAGATAGTATGGTTTGGTATGGTATGAAGGGGTTTATAATCAGCGGCAATTAACGTGACTCATAAAGGCATTTGCTTTGTACTTCTCAGTTTGTCTGCGAGGGATCAAAGCCCACAAAAAGTGTTATCTCACGATCGAGGAACCAAAGCACTACCACGAAGCAAACGAAGACTGCATCGCACAGGGGGGCACCCTGGCGACGCCTCGAGACGTGAACGAAAACAACGAGCTGAACAACTATGCAAAGCGGAGTGCTCCGGGTTCCAAGGACTTTTGGATTGGAGTAGCTGACATTGTGAAAGAGGGCCAGTATGTTGATGTCAACAGTATGCCCATCAGCTACTGGAACTGGGACCGCTCCAAGAAGCAGCCCACGGGAACCAAGAGGGAGAGCTGTGTTGTTCTATCAGTGGCTGCACAAGGAAAGTGGTATGATGAGGTCTGCCGCAGCCAGAAAAAATATATTTGCGAATATCTTATTCCATAAAGGGGTGTAGCTGTGAAAGGGACCCGAATGGTTGTTGACCTGATGGTCATTTGTGCTGGTCATTATTAAAAACATGCAGTCTCTTTTGTTTAAATCATCCATTGCAGATCCCCCAAATTTTCCAAACGTCCTCATTATTATATAAAACGTCAAACATTTTAAGTTATCTTACAAGTTACCCGTTTTTTCTAGTCGTTTATGATGTGTAATGTCTAAAGAAACACAAATGATCAGAGCAAAGTATATAGTACAACTGTGGGCATAAACACATTATCAAAAGCACAACCGTTTGATACATATCCATTGTGTTCTGATAAATGAGGTACAAGTAAGGCGCAAGAAGAAGAATACTGTATTGTCTCAGTATGATGGCAAGGATACATCTGGAATGTGTCTAATGAGTGAAAAGTCACCTCAAGTATGGCAAGAAGAAGTAACATATGCCAAATAAATAAAGTAAATAAATAAATACTTTCACACAATTATATGATTCATTTTATTTTTCAATATGTCATCCATGGTTTATCTAAATTAAGATTTTTGCTCATTTATAAGCTGTGCAGTGATAATAGCCAACACATTCCATGTATTTATCAGGTTTCACAATTTGTATAATTGTCTTTTATGCACCAAAGTAGGAACATTCTCAATAACTACGCCCAAATACATCACAATTGGGATTTCTTTTTTATGTTGCAATTCAGGTAGACTATTCAATATGAGATTTAGCTACACTGACCTCTAGCGTCAGGAAACCTGTCTTACTTAACGACCATTGTCTACGTCTCTATTTCTATTTGCTGGGGAAAACAACATACAAAACATGATGCATTATTATAAAAGGAATGTAGCAACACTGATTACATGCAAGTTATTCATTATTTGTGCTGTTGTGTTTATCTTTGTTGCATAGTACAAATAGTCCTTTCGATAATTATTTTTAAAAACCCTCGTGCAATTCATTCTCGTGGCAAATTGTTACATATGTATGAATACCGATTAACTGAAGCTTGTGCATTTCAAACAGTGCGAATCATTGACAGCCATGCATCCATGGCTCTGACCATCACGTCCGCGGCTGTGACGTGATCAGAGACGAACTGACTGAAGTATCGCGGAGTTGCGCATCGGCCATCTTTCTTTATTGATAGTAGGCCGCTTAGTGTACCAGTGTAATAGAGAAAGTGTTGCGATCACTTTGATAAGTCTCTAACTTTCGGCAAGTTTTATTGTTGTCTATCTAGCCATACCAACTGCAAGCAAAACACAAATCATGGTTGTGTCCACCTCCGTGATGTTGTACCGTTGACATCCCTGTCTAGCTAGATGTGTGTCTAAACTGTCGTACAAATGGAAATGGTGCCTAGCGAAGAGAACCAGCTCGTACCAAAAGAGGTGAGATTTTAATAGACCCTTCACAGATCTTTGAAAAAATAACTCGTAATTGGAACATGTTTCTGGGCATGCCTAAATGTTTATTATTTCAAAGAATGTTTGGTCTGAATAAGTCATTATGCAACCCGTTTTATTATACGGTTTCGCAGTCAACATGAATAGTGAACATTAGCTACGTGGGACTAGAACGGCCTTTCGCGACAAAGCTATCTCGGGTTAGCGTTAGCACTTGGTTAGTTAAAGTGCAGGTCAGATAATATGACAAATATGTTTTCAGATAATTTCACTGAGGTTATGGCAAATAGTAAGTGATTCATTAGAATTTTTTGAAAGGGGATAGTGAGTCGTCTTAACTTGTCAAGTATTCCACATAACGTTAGCTCAACACAAAACCAGCTGTAACGTTAAATAGCTAGTGGTTCACTTGGTCAGCTCTGGCTACCTAGCCACTCACGTAGCTAACGTTGTCTGACTGTTTATTATCAAATACCGATGGACTCCTTGGTTGTCAAGAATAAACCCGAATGCGTTTACTAGCTAACCCTGCTCGTGTTATTGTATAACATGTGCAATCAAAGACTCACTTGACCTGACTTTATATCTGTCAACAACAGCGCTGATCTGTACTATAGCTAACACTAACGTTAGATGACATTGTGAATTTCCTCGTTTAGAAAAGATGACATACACGTTCAGGGTTCCCTATTTTTTTTTAAATTTCGTCGACGTTATTTCAACTTTCGATTTTGATACACATTCGGATGCATTCAATTAAAAGCCTGTTTTTAGTTTATTTTACCTGTGTTTTGAACAATATTTTTAATATACGTATGTAACATTAGTTAATTATTTTATAAAAGTATTTTTTCATTAAAGACAAATATGTACATTCAAGTTGATTTGAAAGGATTAATGCAATCATCATACGAATTGTTTACGTATTCATGGTCAATTCTATGTTCTATAGACCAAATCATTATTTGTTATTGTTTTTTCAGAAATAACATAATGCGAGCGAGGCTGTGGGGTTAAACTTGTCATTTGAGATATTTATTTATTTATTTAATATGAGCCAGTACTGGTTCTTCTTAATATTTTTACAAAATAAAAGCATCGGAATAGCCTGACAACAGAATATGTAACCTTTTATAGCTGATAAGTATTGGGCTCTGTAAAACAAATAAATAATTATTAACGTTAAAAAGCTGACATAACATAAATCTTTCTTATTTCATTACATCTCCTATGAAATGCTTGGGGACAAGTCCCTTTGGTGGTTGAACTGGCCATGTCCCATCATGGTACATGGAAACAAGTCAGATGTCCCATTGCTATAGTCAGCCCTACCCTTCTTATCAATGTAACTTTTTGTCTTGACCTTTATGGATATTGACAATACGATTTTGTACACTAATGCAGGGCATATCCTTCAAATAACTTTATAACACAAACGTATAAATTGGCCTGTTTGACTATCTTCCAATGTCATGACGGCAAAATAATATTTTGTTATTTGTTTGATCATTTGAGCATCACAGTGGATCTGGGTGGGGAGCAAATAATAATTTGTTTCCCACCCACTTGGGTGTAACTGGATTATATGATAAGGATAAGTGCAACTACCCTGTGCATAAAGGTGGTTTGAGTTTTAAATGGACAATATCAATGAATGTTGAGCGAGATTTGTTATGCCAGAGTAACTGGTCCTCAACAGAAGCTGCTTCTCAGTTGGTCCCTGGTAAATAAATACTTTTTTATACTTTTATTTTTTTCTTCAACCAACACCCATGTCACTGTTGGCAATGCCAAATCGAGTATTTTACAATTTCCTCTGTTATCAATTTGTTTTAATGATCTTTATTCTCGTAACTTACAACTGCACTTGAACTTTGTAGCACTTATAGGTTTGTTATGCCACGTTCAGTAGGTTTTTATAGGTTCTAGAGGGTTTTATAGTACTGCTGCCTCATCCAGGGCTTAATCTGAGCACTGCACCTTGATAATACCTGTTAAAATAATACTTTATTACAATGCCGTTTTGTGCTATAAGTATCAAGTAATTTTATTGTGCTGCACACTGTGCTGCACATGCTCACACTCGTTTACTTGCCTTCATTCTCATCTCATCCCTCTTTTCTGTCGAACCATGATGTTACTTAGAACGGCACCATGGTATTATGTTGAGTAGCTGAACGAAGAAGGTGAACTGATGAGCTCTGCAGACTATGTTGCATGTAGTTCAACCGGTTTGTTTGGTTTCATTTGTGTTGACCCCACATCTCCACTTGGGTTATTAGGGTATGTTTTGGAGTTGCAGACAGTCTTTGTTTGATGAGATGAAGAAGAAGTTTTCCCAGGTATAGACATGCCATTTGTGTGCATGAGATTGCAATACGCATGCTATCTGTTTGTTCGCCATTATAACGTCCATAACTTACAGAGAATGTGAACTGCTCAGTGACATCAAGTGAGTGTGATAGTCACGCACACATTCATATGAATGCTTTATTTATTTAACTACGGCTTACAATATCACATTCTTCTACTGTTGTCATGTTTAGCTCAGTTAGGTAAAAGGTAAGGTTTGTAGGGAGGCAGGCATTCCTAAACTATTAAGTCAGGACCAAATGGTTCCTTAAAATTGAAGTACAGCTGTGGGAGACTGATTCAGCGGAACATTGATTTTGTAACTTTGCAAAAAGTGACGTGTAGCCTTATTAGCTGTTCGCCCCCACAGCATCATCGTGTAACCCTGCTTTGGATGACCTCTGATTTGGACATATTCCTGTGTATCAGTCTTCCAATATTAACACCATGCCATGGCTGTTTATACACATTTTATATTCAGATTGTCAGATTAATTTGTGTTTTGGTCTGACTAATCGTTTGGCTTTGTTTTAAAATGGAATGGATTTTTATATGCCTCTGTATGTCTTGCTGTTTTATTTTAATCAAGCTTAATGATGCATTCCTCCTAGTGGGGCTCATCATTACACAAAGGAATTCCTATGGTACTGTTGACGTTTCCCTCTACAGTATGACGTTGGCACACACAGCCTCAGGAATGTTCCATCCCTTCTGATATACTAACTTGAGGCTTTCCACAAGTGCATCATGTAGGAAAACACTTAAATGCCTGCCTGGCGCTTAGACAATGTGTGAAATAATTTTCTCTCTTATTTGCAGATAGAAAATGCTGCGGAGGAGCCCAGAGTGCTGTGTATCATTCAGGACACCACTAACTCCAAGACGGTCAACGAAAGGCTGACCGTCAACCTTCCGGCATCCACGTCCCTCTCCAAACTCCACGAAGATGTGGCCCACAAAGCTGGCTATGTGATCGGCACGTTTGACCTTGCATGGGGCAACATATCCGACATGGTAAGTCCATTATACCAGAATGCAGTTGAACCATTTTTGTGAATGAGTCATACTGAACGGGCAGTGTATGAGTTCTAACATGTGCTCACTGTCTACCGAGAAAGGGTTCTATGTGTATGTGTGCATGTATTTAATGCACTCCTCTTTTGGGTATGTGAGCTTTGGCTAATCCGGCCACTGATCCAGGCCAGAGCCTAGGTTGCTGTGTTGTTATCTCACATAGTAGGTCAGTGGATTAAGGCTTGTTTCCACTGAAGCCTTGCTTACTCCTCAGCCTACTCATAAGGAAAAAACACAAACACTCTTTGTTGATAGTCTGTTGGGTTCAACATACACTTTTGTGACTGCATTATTTAACTTTTAATAATTTAACGTGTGTGTGTGTGTGGGGGGGGGGGGGGTGAAAACCAGCATGTTATTTATTCGGCCACCATGTTTTTATGACCAAGCCATGTACTCTTTACCAGACCCCACTGGATCAAAGCAGTGAGATTACACTCTCCGAGTCTGGTTTTGAGGCTGGGAAGAGGAATTTCCTTCAGCTCACTGACAAAGATGGCGCGCAACCCCAGATTGCATCGGTGAGTGCCTAATTACGCACAGTAAATGTATAAAAAAGAAACCACTTTTGGTTAAGGGACCATTGTTTCACAGCTTTAACAGCCAGAATTGTCTGCAATCCTGTTATTTGTGTCCTTTGCACTCAGGATGAGTCAGGGACCGCAGACAGCAGTGGCTTGGATGATAGTTCCCAAGAGCGTTTCATCGGACCATTGCCAAGAGAGGGCACTGGTGGATGTAGCAGTGACTACAGCAGCCCCTCATACTCCTACTCCTCTATACTAAACAAGTCTGAGACAGGTGAGACCGGGGGGCAATAGCTGATTCATATGTTAATCCCCACCAGGAAGAATAACACTCACATACCATCAAACCTCTTTTTGATCTTGCCACAGGATACGTAGGCTTGGTGAATCAGGCCATGACCTGCTATTTAAACAGCCTCCTACAAACACTGTTCATGACCCCAGAGTTCAGAAACGCACTGTACAAGTAAGGAGTTCAAAGGTCATGCTATAAACTTGGCATTTCATAGTAAGACTAGCATTGTAAAATATTTTACAATGCTAATTATCTTTTACAGCTGGGAGTTTGAAGAATCTGAAGAGGACCCAGTCACCAGCATCCCTTACCAGTTACAAAGACTGTTTGTTCTGCTGCAGACCAGTAAGAAACGGGCAATTGAGACCACAGATGTGACAAGGAGTTTTGGCTGGGACAGTAGTGAGGGTGAGTGTTGTATAAAGGGAAACCATCACGCTTGGCTATTTTCTTACATAAGATGGCACTGCTCCAAACGTGTGTTGTGAAACAGTCGTGGTCTGCAACATCATCTTTGTTTCCGCAAAACAACATGCAAATGTTGGACCATTTACTTTAATGGGCTGGGATTTCAGTTCTCCATTCGTCCGATTTCTGAAAGATTTCGTAAATAGTCCAATATTTGTATATTTTCTCAGCGAAAACGGATGATGTTGTAGACCGCGACTGTTTCCCAACACAAACAGTAGCCAAGTGTGACAGTTCCCCTTGCTTTTATTCCTATCTGTCTTTCTGTCAAGGGCAAGCAAATAAGCTCAAAACATGACAATATTTCCATTTTTAATGTTATTTTTCACAGTAATATGGTGTAATGTAAGATTAAAATTTTTACATGGTAATTCATGCTTTTGTCCGCGCCTCATGGGAAAATAAAGTCAAAATGTTGTGATAATTAACTATCCGTACACCTAATTCTATTCACTGTCTGTTGTCAATTCAGCCTGGCAGCAGCATGATGTCCAGGAGCTGTGCAGAGTCATGTTTGACGCGCTGGAGCAAAAATGGAAGCTGACAGAACAGGTAAGAGAACGGGACAGCCTTGCTCATGCATTTAGATTGCCCCGTATGAGTTAAATCAAAAGGGCTACTGTAGGACGAGGGGAGAGGGTCAATAAAGCTCTGGTGGCTTGCTATTTCTGATCTCATGAGTTGGTGCAAACTGTAAACCCTTCTATATGTGTGTGTGTGTGTGTGTGTGTGTGTGTGTGTGTGTGTGTGTGTGTGTGTGTGTGTGTGTGTGTGTGTGTGTGTGTGTGTGTGTGTGTGTGTGTGTGTGTGTGTGTGTGTGTGTGTGTGTGTGTGTGTGTGTGTGAGGGTCTTTGTGCCTGGCAGCTACTGCGTCTGAAGATGTGATCTCCTCTGCTATGTTTGTGACACAATTAACACATGCCTTGTGGAGGGTGACTCCAGGTCCGTCCCTATGATTTAAAATGAACCCAAAGTCGCTCCTTTTGGGGAGCATAAGAATAACTTGAACAATTCAACATGAAGCGATTTGCTAACAGATGTTTAAAACATTGGTACCTTCTGTAACACACCTTTTATGCAAAATAGATACACAATGTTAACAAATCTTGTGTAAACTATTTAAGTATTAATGGTTGTGTACCAAAAGTAACGTTCATTGTTCTGTATTATGTCTACTATTTGGTCACAATCAACATGGCTTGACTTTCATGATGGGTCCCCATCAGGCTGACCTGATCAACCAGTTATACCAGGGAAAGCTGAAGGACTACGTACGCTGTCTGGAGTGTGGCAACGAGAGCTGGAGAAACGACACCTACCTGGATATCCCTCTCGTCATCCGACCTTTTGGAGCCAGCAAGGTTTTCGGCAGTGTGGTGCGTCAACGTCTCATGTCTCTTTGCATTGTGTACCTGTGTTGGGCTGTACTGCACATCCCTTTTAAAGCTAGCTTGAAACACTATGCCACAATAATGGTGTGTCATCTGTACTTGCCGTCACAGGAGGAGGCTTTGCAGGCATTTGTCCAACCAGAAACCTTGGATGGGCCCAACCAGTACTTCTGTGAGCGATGCAAGAAGAAATGTGATGCCCGTAAGGTGAGCATACTAAAAACTGTGATGGAGCAGAGGTGCTGAGCAAAGCTAGTGAATCATTGTTGTACTGTGTTTGTAATCAATGCTCTCTCCACTCAGGGGCTGAGGTTTTTGCACTTCCCCTACTTGCTGACACTACAGCTCAAGCGCTTTGACTTTGACTACACCACTATGCATCGGATCAAACTCAACGACCGAATGACCTTCCCAGACGAGCTGGATATGAGTCCGTTCATGGATGTAGAAGACGAGGTGAGAGCATGACAATAATTTGATTTGTCTCTTTTAGTGACCAAATCACTTTGAATCATTGTTTTTTTATCTGCCCTGATTGCTCTCTGCAAATGCTTTTCTCTCTAGAAGTCACCCCAGACCGAAAGCTGCACAGACAGTGGAGCAGAAAATGAAGGCAGTTGCCACAGCGACCAGATGAGTAATGACTTCGCCACAGACGACTGTGTTGATGAAGGCATCTGCTTAGACAGCACGGGCAGCGCTGAGCGAGTATTGAAGCCAAAGGTAGCTGAAATAGCGGTAATATTTGCTTAAGACTTAAAAGGCCCATACTGTCTGAGTGATTTAACCATCGCAACACTCTCTGACCTGGCTTTACTAAAACATCTGCTAACAATAGCATTATATAATGTGTTGAAGAGCATTTAGCATGTGCACGCCATCACCCCAATTTTAACGATAGCACTTTTGTCTTTTAGAAGTTCATCTAGTTTGTAAAAGTTTGTGTACAGAAAACAGTGTATTGTATATCACACAACACTACCTTGTATCGAAGACCAAAGTGCTACTGCTATAGTTTACATTTGTGACGAGGCGCGCCCACGCTAAATGCTCTCAGCAGGATCGGCACAACAAAGTCATTTTGACAAATGATATTGGTAACTGATGTTTTAGTAAAGCCAGGAGAGATCGTTATGGTGGTTTACCCATCCAGAGTAGAGTTTAGGTTTTTTTGTGGTCTGCATTACAATCAGATGTTTCCTCTGTCCCCATCTGCAGAATGCGCTGACTTTTGAGCTCTTCTCTGTTATGGTGCACTCGGGGAGTGCTGCAGGTGGCCACTACTACGCCTGTATCAAATCCTTCACTGATGGCCAGTGGTACAGTTTCAATGACCAGCATGTTAGTAAGGTAAGCGTCACCAAAAGGACTTCCTAGACCAACACTATTGCATGATGAGACTTAATGATTCACAAAGCTCAACTGTGGAAAGCCAACTGTGTGTGTGTGTGTGTGTGTGTGTGTGTGTGTGTGTGTGTGTGTGTGTGTGTGTGTGTGTGTGTGTGTGTGTGTGTGTGTGTGTGTAGATCTCCCAAGAAGACATCAGGAAGACATATGGAGGGTCCTCAGGAAGCAGAGGCTATTATTCCAGTGCCTTCGCCAGGTCAGTTGGCGTGCATATCTCAGTTGGTGCTGGTTGCTGTGGTTCACGTGATACAGTAACTTACATTTAACACTAACATTTAACTACAGTAATCTGCCCCCCCCTAGGGGATCTGCAGGGGGGGGCAGTGAATATGTACAGCTCATTCATATTCATTATTACTGCCGGTATATGTCATTTTCTATATGTAAATACTATTAATGGATCTGGTATTGCTGCTTTTCTGTGTTTTTAGATGTTTTTATTAGAAGGGGGACGATTGTACCAATCTGACTTTTCTGGCCCTTGCACACATAATGAGTTAATTATGCGAAAAGGTTAAAAGACCCTGACACTATTTAATAATTTTAATATTAATGTAGTTAATATTGATTCTCCCCCCCCCCCCTTCCAACAGCTCTACGAATGCCTATATGCTGATTTATAGGTTGAAAGATCCCTCAAGAAACACAAGTAAGGGATTTTGTCTGTTTGTTTTAAATTGAGACTCCAGCATAAAAAGGGCGACTGACTGATATGGTGTGTCACATTCAACACTTGTTGATCCAGCTTGTGGTTATCAAATAACCAGTATGATTGGAGTCATTAAATTATATTTACGTCTGGCAAGTTATTTGGTTCAGCCAATTGGACTCAAGCCCATTACATTAGTACAGAACAACACCAAATAGACGTCACTGTGTGCCCACTCAGTCTATGCTGGTGTATCCAATGTTTTGAACACCACAAAATTATGTAACTTCCAAGTGCTTGTTGTTTGCCTGCATTCTGCTCTCTGAATCTGTGTGTGGTGTCTGTCACTGGTCTTTGATCAACAGAGTATTTAGATCCGGAGGACTTTCCTGAGCATATTAAGTATTTGGTCCAGAAGGAGAAGGAGTCCGAGGAGCATGAAAAGCGACAGAGGGAGATTGAACGCAACACATGCAAGGTAGCCACAATGTTCTATGTTATGGTTTGCGCTCAAATTCAGTCAGTTCTGTCTGTGTTTCTGTCATTAATTGTTTTGAAGGCAAGGAATAATTTACATGTATTTTCTTGCATGCATTTTCCTTCTCAGATTAAACTGTTCTGCCTGCATCCTGGGAAGATGATGACCATGATCGAGAACAAGCTGGAAGTGCACAAGGATAAAACCCTCAGGGAGGCAACAGAGATGGCCTATAAGGTAGACTACGTCTAATAAAATACGGGTAGCTTGTGTCGTTTGTTCATTAAAGCAAACAAATACAGCAACAAAAGATGCGTTATAATGGGAATACTTTCCCATTGGTTTATAGGACTTTAGCTCAGAGTGACCTCTGATCTAAAGTCAAGAAAAGCATGTGGTTTGATCCCATTGTTTTATAGGACTTTCGATCAGAGATCACTCTGGTCTAAAATCAAGATAAGCAGGTGGTCATGTGCTTGTATTGTTTCGTCACCTAGCTGCTGGAGCTGGAGGGAGTGCTTCCTCTGGACTGCTGTCGCCTGGTGAAGTATGACGAGTTCCATGAGTATCTGGAGCTCTCGTTTGAGGGAGAGGAGGACACGCCCATGGGCCTGCTGCTGGGAGGAGTCAAGACCTCGTACATGTTTGACCTGCTGCTGGAGACGCGCAGGCCAGAGCAGGTGTTTCAACCCTACAGACCTGGAGGTCAGTAGGACGCTAGACTACGTAGACCACTTTAAAACCTTTTGCTATTTACATTTTCAGAGTGAAAGGTTTAACTGTACGGCTATATCTTCTTTTTGCGCTAATCAATAATTCAATCATCTGTGTATACATACAGTTTGGGCGTGGCATGCAGCAGATTCTAATATGGCTTATTGTATAGTATTGATAATGAACTTTCATGATCTTGCAAACTGCCAGGTTTGCTGTTCTGGATGTCAGAAAGGTACTTTTACTGTCATTTGGTTGTGCATACATCATTCCAATGTGTGACGTCCCTGTGTGGTGTGTCTGCAGAGGTGATGGTGAAGGTTCACGTCGTGGATCTGAAGAGCGACACTATCGTTCCTCCCATCAGTGTCAGGGCTTACCTGAACCAGACCATTACGGAATTCAAGCAGCTCATCGCACAGGTAGCTGTTGTTTTGTTTCCCTTGTCCCAGTAAGTCTGTGTGCACCTATGGGATCTCGGATTCAAGATAGTGTGCACCATCACTGCTTGAGAGCGAACAGTGGAGGATTTGTGTGTGACAATCTTTGGTGTGTGCTGTTGTCATGTGTTCTCCAGGCCACGGGGCTCTGTGCAGAGACCATGCGTGTGGTGCTGGAACGCTGCTACAACGACCTCCGCCTCCTCTTTGTTCCAAACAAGACACTGAAAGCCGAAGGCTTCTTCAGAAGCAACAAGGTACTGTTGCCCTTTTCACATTCTTATTTATTACCAACAGTTTTTGCATTTCATTTGTCTTACTTTGCCAATAAACTCATTCCATTCTGCCATGTTGTGATTGCTCCTCAGATTTTTGTGGAGAGCTCTGATTCACCAGACCAACAGGTCCCATTCACTGACTCTCACTTGTGGAAATTGCTGGATCGCCATGGTAACACAATTCGACTGATGGTACTGCTTCCAGAGCAGTTGCCCGGTACCCTGACCAACAGAACTGCTGGCCAGAAAGCAGGCGGTGGCTCAGATGCCTCCTTTGAGGGCTCAAAGGCCAGCAGGAAACCTGTCGAGGCAATCCTGGAGGAGAGCACAGAGAAGCTCAAGAGCCTCTCCTACCAGCAGCAGCAGGGCTCTAGCAACAGCGACAGCCAGAAGAGCTCGGACACTAGCGACTTTGAGCACATCGAGTCCCCCACTCAGGAACTGGACTCTGGCTCCTCTGCGTCGGCAGCAGCGGACAACAGAGAGCTGGAGGACCGGATCCAGGTGGTGGCGGGGAGCGGCGCCGGCGCCTCCTCGGACCCCGACAACCAGTTTGCCAGCGAGGAGCGCTCCGACTCGGAGGTGCACAATGACCGCAGCACCAGCTCGGTGGACAGTGACATCCTGAGCTCCAGCCACAGCAGCGACACGCTGTGCAACGCTGACAGCGGGCCCACCCAGCTGGCCAACGGGCTGGAATCGCACAGCATTACCAGCAGCCGCCGCTCCAAGGCCCACGAGGGCAAGAAGGAGACCTGGGACACGGCGGAGGAGGACTCTGGCACGGACAGCGAGTACGACGACAACGGCAAAAGCAAAGCGAGCAGCACGCCGTTCATGTACTTCAGGGTGTCTGAACCGTGCACCCAGGGCGAGTCATCCGGAGATGCTCAGAAATGTACGTACTACTTTAAAAAAAGAAATGTTTTTAAATACTTATGAAGAAAATGGTTGTCAATTCAAAGAAGTTTGTGGATAAGGACAAATTACAACACATTAATGTAGGTGATTTACCAAAGATCTGCATTTCAGAACCAAAGTGGAACGCTGCTTGTATGTTGCATCACACTTAATCTACAGCAGCTAGTATGGGGTGCTTTAAAAGTGCAGCTGGGCCTTTTCACTTTTTTTGTTTGCGATAAGCCAAGCTAATGTATATTACCTTTTTTATTTTATTATTAATGGGTGATCATTGGTAATCTGTCCCACAGGTATAATTGTCCATGTGGATAAGCGGATAACGTTGGCAGCCTTCAAACAGAACATGGAGCCCTACGTAGGAGTGGGCTCCACCCAGTTCAAGGTGTTCCGCGTGTATGCCAACAACCAAGAGTTTGAGAGCGTACGGCTTAACGAAACCCTCTCATCCTTCTCTGACGATAACAAGGTCTGTATTCTTAGAATAAACCCCTTGTCGCATGGCGTTTGTCTTTTAAACTTGTCTGAGGGTACGGACTTTGATGATGATGGGCATGATTTGTACACAATACAGATAACGATCCGACTAGGAAGAGCACTGAAGAAAGGGGAATACAGAGTGAAAGTGTACCAACTACTGGTGAATGAAGCAGAGGTATGCAATTCTTGAATTAGTTATTTTCTATTTGCAACAATACTTTTTTGCTTACTTTTTCTTCTTTCTTTATTTTGTTTTTATATCCCCAGCCCTGTAAATTTCTTGTGGATACAGTGTTTGCAAAAGGCATGACTGTGAGGCAGTCTAAAGAAGAACTGCTTCCACAAGTGAAAGAACAGTGTAAGCTTGATCTCAGCATTGACAGGTGAGATTGTTTTGGTGTACCCAATATAGTAAACTGTATTCGAGTCTTTTTCATTTTTGTCCTGTAATTCATTTTTGGCATTAAGGGGGTGTGTGTGTGTGTGTGTGTGACCAGGTTCCGACTCAGGAAGAAGACGTGGAAGAACCCAGGAACAGTGTTCCTGGACTACCATGTCTACGAGGAAGACATCAACATCTCCTCCAACTGGGAGGTCTTTCTGGAGGTCCTCGATGGTAAGAACACGCTTCATATGCAGATGGAACAGCATTGTTTTTTTTTTCGGTCAGTTACAGTACGCAAGGGACTGGAATCGGCAGGCACCTCGCGATACGATGTGACAGCAATTTTTTAGGGCCGATGTTATGTGCAATTGTGTAAATATTGCAATATGATATTATAGTTTTTTGCGCAACTTTGGTGACCATCCGAACATAACAGAGTTGATACAATTTGACCATAGGTGAATACACTATAGCCCCCTTTGTACGACTGTATCATTACTTTGCTTCCCCTAAGATAAAATTGAGGTTTCTGGCGTGGTTTGTTTTGTTGCAAAAATGACGATACAAGTATTACGGATGCAAAGAATCCCGCTTCTTTTATGAATCAACTTAATGTTGTATTTTCTTTCCCCCCCATCACTACATTTGAACCATCCTCATCCTGCTCTACTCCACCAGAACCGGAGAAGATGAAGTCCATGTCCCAGCTGGCTGTTCTCACCAGACGCTGGAGCCCCACCCACATGAAGCTGGAGTCCTTCCGGGAGGTGGTTCTGGAGAGCAGTGGTGTGGAAGAGCTCAAGGAAAAGGTGAGGCATCCCCTGTTCTGAGTACTTATGTTTGCTCAAAGAACATCAAAGCATTTTTCTCTTCTCCTGACACAATATGTAAGATATGGCGTCCTTTATTAATCCAATTGGAGTTGTCATTTTACCTGGGTAAACTGAAGGCCAGATCTGTTAGTAGTGTGGGAGTTAAAAGGCAGACCTTGAAACACTCTTTTCCTGTGTCTTTGCAGCTCTGTGAAATAAGTGGAATACCGCTGGAGAACCTGGAGTTTGCAAAGGTATGTTAGAATTAGTCCCTAAGGAGGACATGCTTGAACTCCAAGTTGCTTTGTGTACTTCTTCCTGTTGGCAAGCTGACAAAGCATTTTTTTCTCGTGTTGTGCAGGGGAGAGGAACATTTCCTTGTGATATCTCAGTGTTGGAGATTCATCAAGATTTGGATTGGAACCCAAAGGTGTCCACTCTTAATGTTTGGCCTCTGTACATTTGTGATGATGGAGCTGTGGTTTTCTACAGGTACATTTACGGTGTTTCTCAACTCCAAGCATTCAATGTTATAAGTTAAGTTATGTAGTAAGTTATCTTATGTTATAAGACCACCGATTGCAGTATGCAATCGGTGGTCATAGAAGTACAATTTCTTTTTTTCTTCTGGTGTTAAGATGAGTTACATGCTCAATATTATGTCTCAATATTCCACCCACATTAAAGCATAGTTGTATAATAATGCATAACCATAAAATACTAATATAATTCTAATAATTGATGAAATATAATAGTATTTTGCCATCACAAATAAGTTCCCTTTTTATTTAATGAAACCGTAAGAAATGGACTTGCGACTACGGTCACAAATAAGAAATATGTACAAATTCTATGTCTCCAGGGATAGCACTGAGGAACTTATGGATATGTCCGAAGATGAGCGCAATGTGCTTATCAAGAAGGAGAGCAGCCGTCTGCTGAAGACTGGACATCGCGTGAGCTATTCTCCACGCAAAGAAAAGGCCCTAAAGATCTACCTAGACGGAGGCCCTGCTAAAGACTCGGCACAGGACTAAAATGCACCCCTTCTACTGTTTTGGATTCTCTTCTTGCTACAGTGTAGTTTACCCGAGACATGGGGGTCCCGTATTGGTGTCTTGAACTTCAAAGCAATGCTGTGCAGTAAACATGCGGTCACTCTCTCAAACAGGGTAGAGATTGGCTCAGAAATCCCATTGTGCACAATAGTGTAATGTACTGTAAAGTTTTAAAGGGAAGTACAGAAGCTATACAATTAAAGATGAACATATCGTTTAGACGAATCCATTGAAAATAAGGCTACAGATACACACTGCACGGATAGAACTGTAAACAGTATGAAATCACTGTTTCCATGTGTCATTTTAAAGAAACCCCTCCTGTAACCGCTTGAGTGTTTTGCTTCCTAATTTTGTTGTAAGCTTCATTCGAGACCATCTTGTCATCCGTAAGTTTAGCGTTAACCTATCGTCTCGTCACTCCTTTGTTCTAGAAGATTTAGGTCTACTCTACGTTCTCATCTCCTTACGACGATGGAACCAACCGTATGTGCAAGAAGGAGCTTAAAATGTATCCTTAATTACCCTTTTGAAGGGTCCCATTTTTGTTTGCACTCATTTTTGCAATTTTAAATTTAAAGATTTGGTGGTACAAAGCTATTTAAATTTGGTGGGTTATTTCATAAGCTGTGTTCTCCTTTATATCCTTTTATATATTATAATCTGGTACATAGGCTATTGGTTCATCACATCACCACCTGGAACAGTGAAACAAAGCCAAACAGGCTTTGTTAAGAATCTTTATTGTTTTGTAAATTATTGATTTGCTGCAGACCTAATGCGCCGATCGGGTTCTGCGGGAGAACTCTGGCACACCTCATCCCTATTTAACCTTTTATTTTTGCTGGCAACGTTGCGTGGGTTGTTTTCCTGTGTGTTGCGTGTAAACGCAATGCGTACCTCTAGTGGGAGCACTGGCGTGTGCATGTGTGTCGTTTAATCTGCAGGACAAGGTTGTTCTTGATGAGACAGAATGATGTTTTGGCGCTTCTACTGGCTGCTGCTGCTTGGTAGTCTTGACCCCCGAGGGTGTAGAGTCTGCTGGACTTGCTATACATTTTGGGCATCACCCAGCTCCGCTAAACCCAGTCCTACAGCAGTGCTGGCCTTCTGGTGCTGCCCACCAACTGTAGAAATGCCAATATCTGATTTTTTTTTTGTTCATTTGTATTTCTTTAAGATTTAAAATCCTGTGTGAACATAGTTTCAGATTTTAGAGTTGAATAAAATACTTTTTTCATAACGAGTTTTCTATCAATTGAAATCACACTAAGCGAAGAAATGTTTGTACAATGTTTATTAAGGCAAGAGTTGTACAATGTACAAATAATGCTGATTAGCACAACTGGATTCAGTGTAGATTTCAAGACTACTGAAGGTCGTAGTTATTTTCTGCATAGCTCTTGTGTCTTTCAGTCCTGATTTGATATAATCTGGCACTGACATTAGGCCTATACATGGTGTGGACAGCCAGAAAGACGAGTGCAAATATGCTATTATAAAGTTATGGTGGGTGGTAGTGGCTGATGTGCCTTGAGTTACTCTGTACATCCTGGAACTGAATGGCAAGCAAAAGCCTGGAACAGCTGCAACAGCATGCTACAATTTGTCTAGCAGCGAATATGCTCAAGCCTTGATGCTAAACATCCGTGTTAGGAGCCAGCCTGTAATAACTTGGAGGTGTAACGTTCTTAGTGCCTTATTCTAGGGAATTGTAATTGATTTCATTTTCTAAATGAGTAGTGTTTGCAGTGTCCCGGATTTTGCAAGCATCTGATCTGCTCAATGATGTCCAATAATATATTATTTAGGAAAAATAGTCTAGACGATGTAGTCTATCTCTGAGTAAAGAGTGTCAGCCAGGTCCTCTTCGCTAGATTTCGGTTCCTGAAGACACAGGGAGCCGCGTCTGTCAACCGAGACACAATGCAGATTAAAAGACAATACTTCCCATAGTTACACATGTTTGGTGTACTTATGACCACTGCATGACTTACCCGAGGGGCTGGCAATGGAGATCACCTACACAGGGGCAGTGCTCCAGTGGTCCTTCTCCTTTCCCGTCCATGGACATCCCTTCCGTTAGGTGGTTTGAGGGACCTAAGCAGCGCTCACGCTCAATGGGCTTGGCTGAGCAGACTGGGAATAGCAGAGCTGAGCCCCCGAACACCACAATAAACAAACACATAATCAGAAAGGTTTCATTCAGCAATAACCTATTGCCACCCAATATTATCATCCAAATACAAATGCAAACTTTGATGAAAAGCTAATCAGTGTATTGAGTCGTTGAAAAGGGATTAGTAAAAGGTGCTGTAAGTAAGATTGGAGTTATAAAGAGAACCGAAACGAGAAGAAGAGCGCATGTTTGTTTTTTTTTAAACCCCTTAAAAACGTACTTTGTTCCTTCCCTACGATTCTCTGCCATTGAGAAGGGTTGTGTTCTGTGATGGAGCTATGGTAACGCAGTGTGCGCAAATGTGATTCACAGGCAAGATGGATGCTCTGAACCAATCGGGGAAAAGATGCCCTGATTGATTAGAAATTAACCGGGAATGGCCAAACATCAGAGTCTCCTGCATAGACAGATGCGCAGTCAAACCAGAAGAGATATTCTCACAGAGCATTTCTATCACTAACAGCTGATGGGTGGCTATGGGATTTGTAACAAATTACACTTGGATTATTACTCTTACATTTTACCTACAGCACTGTTAAAACCTGCATTATAATCATGTCAAAGGCCTTTTACCTTTATGGAAAGCACAACAAAGATCTTCATTGCAGTCACCCTGGTAATGACATATTCTGCCAGCCTCCCCTTTGGTAGCGTTTGGACTGCACTGTCCCCACACACACATGTGTCCATCGCAACACTCCGCATCCTTGGTGCAAGGCTGCAACACATTACAATACAGGGACTCCATAAATGGGACCGCTAATGCAAAACCCACAAATCACACTGCTGTGTTTGTATAAAGTGGATGTGAAGATAAAGGGCTGTCATTTTTTTATTCACGATTCCGCAGTGAAAACACTCTACCTTTCAACACGTGTGTCTCGTAGCAGATGAAGAGACACCAGTTCCAACTTAACCTTGACATGTGTTGTCTGCAACACTCAGACCACTGAAGATGGATGCCACTCCAATTACACTGGTGAAAACACTGCAATGCAGTCCAATGTGAAATATAATCTGTGTGTGGTGGTATTTGTGTGTGTGTATGTATGTATGTATGTATGTATGTATGTATGTATGTATGTATGATGTATGTATGTATGTATGTATGTATGTATGTATGTATGTATGTATGTATGATGTATGTATGTATGTATGTATGTATGTATGTATGTGCGTGCGTGCATGTGTTCTACCTACCACATCAACAGCTTTGCAAGGGAGACACTTTGAGTTCTGTGTGTCATAGAAACAGTACCTTCCCCTCTCACAGTCTTCAGCAATGATGCACTGCTATATAAGATAAGAAATTAATGTTAGCTAGGTTTCTTTGTTTTATTTGCTAAAATAATTTTAAGCAAATAAAAAAAAGTAAGTGTGTTTTATATTTCAAATTGTATCATGTGATTTCAGTAAAACATTGAGGAAACCTATTTTGGGAGATCCTATTTTTCAACCAATTAACACACTAATAACACAGTCAAATGTGAACATGAGACATTTTTGTGGGCACGACGGACATGTGTGTCATCATCACATCACTATTCAAGAATGAATGGGGGAGGAGCTTGTCATGTAAATCAGGCAAACAAACTGATCCGTCTTCAATAAGGAGTTGACCAACAAATAGGCCTCAATTATAAGAAATAGAATACGTGGATTGTATTGGCTTTGAATGAATAGGCGTATGCCTATGCGGTTTGGAATACAATTACAGAATTGTTTGTAAATCACTCAACAAATTTCACACTTTCAGTCCGAGGTTAGTTCACAGACGGCAGAAGAAGAACAAGTAGGCTTACCCTATATTTCGCTAAATTTATTCTAAACACAAGCCTTAATATAAACCTACAAACGAGAACCCAATATAGGCCTACCTTGCCGGTGGCCCGAACGATGGGGCTGGTAAAGTCTTCTGTATCCCCAGTGGGAATATTATTGTCTAATATCTGTATAGGGGGGCAGGTGGTGTGAAATAATTTGCATAATATATGCACATAATATGTTGCGTAGGCCTATCTGATCAGGCCTACCTACCTTGTCAAGAATGTGCACAGAATGATTGCCAACAACCACCTTTTCCGAGCCCGTTTCACTATAAACGCTTGAAGGAAGGATATGGTTTTTTTTCTGGTCACTCTGGTTCACCTATAAAGAATACACTTTTTGATCAATTATCTAGAAAATGAAGGAAACTTTTAATTAAGAGAATATATTCTCTTGAGTGACATCCCAAAGATGACTTTGGCCTATAACTTGCCTAATAAACTAGACTTGTCTGTATCCTTTATATACGCCTGTATGAATTGCAACGTTGCTTGTCTTACTTGATTGGATGCGTCTTCGAATTCCTCTCGCTTGTTCTCAGGCGGATGCTGCGTGACCGCCTCGACAACATTGTTGTCCCTTGCAGTCTCGACACCAACATGATACGAATTATAATCCAGAATGTGATGAATACCGTTATTCACTATCTCAGGGAGGATGCAATGGATTGGTGTTATAGTAACACCCAAGAACCCTAGGGCCAACAACCGCAACATCATCCTACTGCTGCACCCGACCAGTGTGGGTGTGGTGGTGGTTGTGGTGTCCGAAGATGTGCGCAAAGCTAACCCTAAAGCCATTCAATAAAAGTGAATTGGCCTATATTTAACAATTTGTATAGTCACGCCTCAGAGAAAATGCGCTATAACATGGATGGTTCAACATCAGATCACAATGAAACGCATTGCACTTCCCAAATCAACTTGACTGACTACAAAACTCCAAAGAGCCACATGCGAGTCCCGTCATCGCAACTGCGCTATCTGTTGAAAATGGGACAGTTCTACTTGTATGTATTTGTCTCGTTGCTGCGTGGCTGTAGATTGGCCATAAGATGGCGGTGTTTAGCTTCGTATTCTTTATAGCCCTGTAGTATTGTAAACGGACAATTATGGACAAACAGTTGTCTTGTCCATAATTGTCCTGTACTGTTGCACGTTTACAAATTCACATCAATCAAAGTAACTTAGATCACACAAATAAAACAAACAACTTCATAATAGACATACCGAGATATGTATTTTTATTTTGTATGCAATGTGCCCTTTTAGTCGCGTGGGGGCGGTAGTGTGCCAATACTGGAAGTGCACGGGTAGTTTGTGTCACGCACGGCTGAACTTTTCTATTTGTGTAGCACTTTGCGCTCCGCCCTTGGCCAGCAGCCTATAGTCTATGGTGGAACTGCTGTCATTACACTGAGCGACTGGGAGGATATGCCACACATTGCTCTTGATTCTGTGTTTAAAAAAAAAAAAACTTGGATGAGGAAAAGTTCATATTTTTTCCCAGTGAGATGAAGTAAGTGATGTATTCGTCATTTAGAAGTCGTATTTATTTGTCCTGTGTTTAGAATTGGTGAATATTAACACCTGGTATCATTTTCGTTTTCTGAATTGGGTTACTAGGGTTTCTTTCTGTGAGAGAACTGGCGGATATCTGGTTTCAGGATTTCATCCTCCATTTCATTAAACATGATACTATTTCTTTGAGTGAGAAGATTGTTTGGGAAGTGTAACTCTGGGGTCTCTCTTTACGCATGGCTGTGACCCAGCGGTTCCTGCGCGACTAACACTGAGTTGGTTTGGATGTAGACTATTCAGCTTTATGCAACCTACTCTCGATGTTAGCTTTACGAAAAAATAAGTTACATTAAAGTAATTTGACACGGATTCTGACATAGGCCTACTTAAACATGCCTATATAAAATTGGCTACTTTAAAGATGACAATTTAATCAATTGCATCCTACCTAGTCAAGAGTGTATTCCTCATGCGGCTCCACCTGCTAAGCCACCTGTGCCACAAGCAATAACACGCCAGGAAAGATGTGGGAGATGCACAATAGACCTATTGGGTTTTCTTAGTTCACGTTAGTAGGCAAGTTGTTTCAATGCAGAGGAAGTCAACGAAATATTAGTGAGATCGAGTGTGATCTCACGTTATGCCATTGCATTGAATCAGACTAGACCTCAAAACGAGGATCAAAGTCCACAGATCTTTCAACGGGTAGTACTACTACCATAAACTGCACGGGACTCCCCATGCAGCGACTAATTGTAGCAATGTTTTTTATTCGTTCAGAAAAAAATATATTTGGATAAAGCAACCGAGTCATGCAACCGTGCAAGTGTTTTCCAGCCGCCTTTGAATGAGTAAATGTTTCCTGGTTGCTAAAACAACACATTCGTTAGGCAAGCTACAACGTTAAGCCTAAAACAATCTTCTGTCAGTAGCCTACGTGATGGATTCACTAAACACATGTGCTTGTGAAATAAAAAACTCAAATATTAACAGCATACTGACAGGGGAACCGTTGGCAGTATTTAAATGGCAGGATGTTTCTGCCTTCAACTGTATGGAGAAGTAAATATTATGTCTCTTCAACTTGTAAAAAGTCAAAAACAAGGTAAACAGTATATTTAACTCTGAATTACCATTCAGAATCTTAACGATTTGGGAAACCCATGTATTTGAAAGCTTTAGCCAAAAGCCACTCTTGTGCACAGCATGCTCAAGTCCCTGTCGACTTCTCATCTGAAGTTTGTAATTTGTGGTTCTTCTGAGGTTTAACCTAAATGCAGTGTGCCCAGAAAAAACTGCATTATTGGCACATTCCTTAGCAGCCCCTTTTACTTGTATAGCCAGATGCACGTCGTCTACACAATGCTAATTATACTGCAGTATTTATTAGGCTTGTGTATTGTACTTGTATGTATGTATGTGTGTGTGTGTGTGTGTGTGTGTGTGTGTGTGTGTATAACTTGAGTGTAGGGAAGAGACACGTCTGTTTTCCAACAAAGCATTTCAGTCTTTCAAGAGATAAGCTGCAGTTGATGCTGTCTGTCTGTCGTTACTGACAGATTTGTTTAAACCATTACAATACTTTGGGTTGAACCTGTATTTGTAGCTACTAGTCACTTGCATATGTGTGTAGCCATCACAAAATGTAAATGTTCTTGCCATTTCCTTCACTTAGTTTGCTGCTGGGGCAAAAAAGGATTTTACATGTAAACAAACACAAATGCAGTACAGCCTGCACCCCACCTCTCCACCACATTGTTCCCCAGGAATAGACATTCATGGAAAGCCTGTTCTATGCATGCAGTCAGGTTGCAGCAGAGTACCTTTAGCTCCCATGGCAGTGGTGAATGACTCCTTGTTCTGTGCTAAAGACAGGGAAACGCACAAAGGATTTTCCAACTTTCTTCACTCAAGTTGCTGCAAACAAAGCTTGCACACTTATAGGTTTGTGCTGGTCAGGAACACACACACACACACACACACACACACACACACACACACACACACACACACACACACACACACACACACACACACACACACACACACACACACACACACACACATACACATACACACAGACTCTGCTTTGATGTGCTGATCAATGAATCAGGTCCCCCCGTTTGATATTGCGCAAGTGCTTGTCCGCAGGCGTAGCCGCAATAGGCTGATACAATAATGACAAATATTGCTCAGGGAGTATATAGAGAATGTATATTTGTTTACATAATTAAACTCGGTGTCACGGAAGACATTGAATTGGTCCTGTGATTGTTTGATATTAGTGTTGCTCAGGGCGCATCGTGTCCCATCTGCAGGAGTGTGCTGTGTCATGTGCTGTGTTCCTCTGGAACATGAGACTGTTCTATTCTAAGCATGGCTTCTCCGAATGTTGACTTGCCCTCCAACAATATTCTCGCCATGGAGGAATAAATGTCTGGCATCTAAACACCTCCCAATAGAGACTGGAGAGTGTTAATGGATGGACAACGGTTCAACTAATGTCACTCGTTGTTTATTTTGTCGTTTTTTTGTTCCATGGTCATTTCCTACGCTTGCCCACACCCTAAAAGGCTTGCCATTCCTATCCTTGTCGATTTGTTTAGATGGATCCATGTTACATTGGATACATGCATTTCTTTTGTGGCTACACACTTTTTTTGGCAAGAGATAATGGGCACATTCCTTTTGTTATTCTTCTGCATACCTTCATGAAAAAACCACGTTTATGGCCATCCTTTTGGAAAGCTGGAGAAATATCTTGGCAATCCATTCCATGCCGGTGATCTAGAAATGATTGGATTTTGTAAGAACAGATAAATCGTTTTCTGAACGGTCAACATTGATTAGTGGCCAGAAGATTTCAGAACACTGATTATCTTTATATTTGAATGAAAACTTTTCCCTTATAGATGAGTTGATGATGTGCTGTGAGTAGCCAGATGACCACATGTTGGATGGACTAATCATGACGTTGCATTTGTTTGTTTTGGCACTAGGATTTGACAAGATAAAACTATAGACTTGGGCCTGGCGGGAAGGGGTGTGTGTGAGGCAATGGGTTGAAGTCCAGATGAACGTGCTTTTTTGTGTGAGGCCTGCTTATCAGGGCAGAGGGTTCCTTCCTGGTTTTCTTTAGCTCAGTTTATAATTACTGTAGCTGGCAGGCCACACACTTGCGTGTAGTTCCCAGCCTTCCATATGTTTCCCTTGAGCTTGTCAGTTTCCCATTGTTTTGCGATCGACTCAGGCTATAATGTGAAGTGAACAGCAAGTATAGAAGTGCCATGCCACTGTTGCCTCTCGACTTTAGTTTTGCCCTGCTTGTTTCTTAACTTTAATTAATGCATATTCCTTTTGATCATTTCTGCACATGTGGCACTGCCATTGCAATTGGCAATGTGTGTAATTATATAACAAATCATGCCCACACACTTGGAAAGTTGTGCGTCTGTGGAGGCATGAATGTGTCTCTTCTGTGCGTTTCATCCTCACCCAGTCAGATGTAATGAGTTCCACAGCCCTGATATTGCTCCTCTTGTCTTACTGGTAGCGGGTGGAATGCCAGGCATACATATCCCCATATTTACACATGATGATCGCATAGTAGGAGGAGGCAAGCAATGCAAAACTAAATAGACAAAGAGCCCGTATGCTCCATCTCCCGTAAATATTTCCTTAAATCACAAAGCTTAGTCTCATAACTAAGACATATGTCTGGTGAAAGAAGTCAGTTGATCAAACCAAGGCAGATTTTCTTTCAGATTATATAACTGGGATGTGGTGTAGGCCTACATTGTGTGTGTGTGTGTGTGTGTGTGTTTTGTATGCTCCCGCCTGTTGTCTTTCTATGTATTTGTACAGCCGTTTCTGTGGTGCAGGATTCTGTCTGCCCACAGCTGACTTTCCACTCCATCAGACCCAAGATTGTGAGCTCATGAGATTGTGTGAGACATTACAGTTTAAGTATTGAACTATTTAGCTTTAGGCTGATTGGCCTGAAGCATTGAGGTATTTTTATTCTTGCTATTTTAAACCCTTATTCAAAGAATTGTTTAGAATCGTTAGCATATCTTAATTTCAACTAAACAGTAAAGCAAAAATACGAATGACTGCAATACCCTTAACGATAAGCTGGTTCCCTTCCCTACATCCTAGAAAAACATCAAGAGTGGCAAATGAGCATCGTCTGTCTGCTCTTTCGAGACATAGATTTTTCACAGAGGAGTCCTGGTAATTTGTTCAACAGAATCCATCTCAACAATACACGAATACAATACAAAAACATCTGCTTTAGTCTGCTTGACTGCAAGACACAGCCTGTAAATCCCTGGGCATTTGCGTTACCTTCTCAACATGCAAATGTTCGATGCTGCACCTTAACACAGATGTTGCACAGATGCACCAATTAAATAATGACTGGATTCTGCTCACTGGAACAATAGAATGGCTCCATGACTTGTGTTAGTGGGGTTTGGACAATGGAAGTGTATTAAACTAAAGGTAAACATAATTTTTCAGACTGCAACACAGAGAATATTTGTAAGCAGGAAATAATTGTTATTGTTTCCTTGGAGATGTTCAACGGGTATACAAAAATCTATTCTGGCCTTTAAACTTGATTTAAACTAATATTGGGATTTTCCTAAAAATGAGACTATATTGTTCAGAAGTACTCTTATTATTTGACCTTCATCGTTAAATATACAACACTGACCCCAACATATTTGTATCAAATGGGATTTGTATTTAATGCAGAAAAATAATGAGATAGAATCTGTGGCTTGTGCTATAACCTTGAATAAACCACACCCAATGATACATGCTACACACAACAATTTTCCTATCCTATCACAGTCTCCTGCCCTATACATACAAACACCTGTATCACACACATCTTTCCTATATCTAACGCCACCAAATTAGCAATCACACCAATGCTCTTTCACAAACACTTCCACCCAAAAAATGCAGGGGTGCGGTGCCACAAAACCACTGAATAGCCGGTTGAGTGGAAAGCAGTCCGGGGACTTGGTGGGTGTTGGGCCCACACTGTGTTCAGGGCTGCTGATGGAGCAGTTCAGAGTTATTCCAGCCACGTGGCACTGGAATGTGGGCTCATAGAGTCTGGGGCAGTGGACTGTCTCCAGGCAAATGCTTTTGGTGGGGCTTTTATCTCACCCCAGGCAGGAGTATTGCTCTCATGCTGGGGTACCAGAGTATATGATGACCTCACTGAGTGAGTGAGGGTAAGAGCCTGGCTGATAGTTACTGAGGGTTCTGCTACCACCATGGTTCTTTGGGAGGGCATGATACTAATGTTATCTACTGTCTTTGATGTCAGAAATAGTTGGACTGGCTGACGGCATTTTTCTTTTTACATGGGTCAAAAAATGCAATCCTTTACAGGCTAACGTGGTGCCAATGGCATGAAGCTATTAGGCCTATATGTCAGTTTAGGAGGGTGACCCATATCTCTGCCAGAGGGGTTAGGTCAGTATCCACCACAAAATGGGCTAAATAACAACTCAAAACCATGACACATTTCAGTTTTAGTAGTATTGTTTTTTTCAATAATTCTCAAAACAACAGGTACTTTTCATAAATAATATTGTGTGGATACCAGCTTGGAAGCAATAGTTGATGAACTACAAGAATCATATTGTAAGGACATGACTTGAACACAGCTGATCTCCAGCCAGCAAGACCTGTGCAACAAGGCCTGTCTCTCACTACCTCTCTACAGAAGAATATAAGAATATCTACTTAGAATATCAAAGTCATCCCCGCCACACAGTAGCCACGGACTCCACCCAAAAGGGGAAAAAAGGCAAATTTAGAAGAGAAAGAAATTAAATTTCACTTCAGCCTTCAGCACTACCTAAGGCTGTATTGACTTTGAAGTCCTGGCGTGTTTGCACGAACCCCCACTTGCTTGACAGCTGATTTGAGTTAACCCCGGGACACTTCCAAGGTTGTGTAACAGTGTTATTAACATTTTCATCATATCAACATATCAACAGTTTTTCACACCATGTCAAGCCGCATCCTATACATAAGCGGGAACTTTGATTTACAAAAAAATATAATATAACTATATTTAATTACGTATTAACACTTACCCCAACCCTGAATGTTGGAAACTAATCATCCTCAATATTTACTGCTGAAGATCTATTTGGTGACATGCAATACTAGTGCAAGTTCAGGTATGAATGTCTTCATAATTACATGGAAGAGGGGAAAAATGAGCTTCCTGTGAGCCAATTCTGATGATTTTCCATAAGATATAACAGCTGAGCATGAGCTTAATTGTTCAATACCTCTTGCAGACGGACCAGCCTGAGGGTTTAACAGCCGGGTCACAGCCGACGAGGAGAGCAGAACAGAGTTCAGCGATCCCAACGCGACAACAACGGGAGACATGGAGGCAGACCCGAAGGATCTGGTCATGAAGCTGTTTGAGAACTTTGTGCAAGCTTCGGCCTGTAAGTGCACACTGCAGGCCTTCAACGTCATGTGCACTCAACTGGGGCTGGACCCCCTGGACCACAACACCTTCTACAGCAGTCTGAAGGACAAGGTGACCACGTGGAAAGCCAAAGCACTGTGGAGCAAGCTGGACAAGAGGTTCGCACACAAGGAGTACAAGAAGGGACAAGCGTGTGTGGGCACCAAGGTAAAATGTTGTTGTTTTTTAACTACACAATCTAAAGAGTCACATGAACATTGCTCATGTGTTTCTTGACCTAGGTACGGGAAGTTGAGGAAGTCTATTTGTGACTGATGGACTTTCATTTGCTTTATAGTTTTCTGTTATTGTGCAGAGTGCAGTGTTGGATATGGCAATGTCAAATAACCACTCCAATGATGGGTCGTACATTTTGACACTACATTTGGTAATTTAGCAGACAATTTTATCCAAAGCGACTTATAATTGAGTTTAAGAATCAAAAGCAATCAAAACAAGCAATCACAATTTTAGTAGATACAAAATACCTATGGTGATGTACAACCTGGCTTAAAGGTTGCAGGTTTTTTAAGTAAAACATTTTTTAAATGCTTTCGTACGAAAACAAACTACATTTCTAAGAAAGACATACAATGTGTAGCACTTCTTTGTTCACTTCTGTGTTCCTGTTAGGTGTGCACTGACATCACAGAGTTCCCTGTTTAAATTGCATACAGCTGGACAGCTTCACTCACCAAGTGTTATTATTTGTCCTGGTTCGTCTGGATGACTTCTTTTTATAGTTGCCAATTAAAAGGGGGGGAATCAGGCCCAGATTGTTATTAAAGTGCATCTTAAATGCCCCAGAGTTTGCTGTGCTTTTACAAGTTGTGTTAATTCACACCATAGTTGCAATTAAACTTGTGTAGGCACAGTGATTTTTACCTCATGTGGCCCCAAACCCTAGAAATTGGGTTTGTGTCATTCTATAAAGAAAATCGAGAAAGTTGCTTAATAAAGTAGCACCTCACAGTAAAGTAATATACCAGATGTACATTGCAGACTGTGGGCTCTGCATTGTTTGGCTTATAATGTATATTTTGTTCATTTATGAGGTGTTTCCAAAAGGTAGATTTGCTCAGTTTTCTTAGCTGTGACAACAGTCCTATTTCCTCACAATCATGCAGCCTGTGCTAAATAATTTTAGGATGGAACATCTGCCAGTACTATTATTTTTTTCTCTATGACAATCAGAGGGTGATGACGTCATGATTTTATGAGCCTGGTTTTTATCAGAGAGGATGTGATGTCACTGTACAACTAGCCTCCAAATTCCTCTCGTGGCTGCAATCTGAACAGGGTGTGATGATGTCACCTGTTGATAACTACACCAGGTGCCCTAGGCTTGTTAGTGTTCTATTTTATTGTTGTGAACCTGGTGAGTCTTTTTGTATCATTGAATGTTTCGGATGGCTGTATGACGCTGGTTTCAACGATACTTGAATGCTTTGACACTGTTTTTTTTATGTTACATAGTCAGACGCCCCTCTTCTACCCTAGAGTGTCACTAGTGAAAAGAGTGTTCATATAGACAGTGTCATGTGCACTATTTGATCTATGTTATTCTGTAAAGTGAGTTTCCTTTTTGGGTTTTGTGAGTGTGCACAAGGGCATACTTTGGGATCATAATGAAATTCATAATCCACATTATCATGCCACAGAAGTTTGAAAAACGTATCATTTGCGATTATAGGGGCATGATTCTGGTTGCTCTTATCATGATTTTGTTATGGATGCCTTTTGAGTGAGTGTTGCCTGAAACAGATTGATGTTGCGGTCCCCTGCTGGTCAGTCAAGATGGCTGCCACTAGTTGGATCTTGCTGGTGAGGCAATATGGCAATTAACATCAACAGCACAACCGTTGTGTACTATGCTTGAAAATCTGATGCCAAAAAGTGATGTGACCGACAGAAAGAGGAACCCAAACAACTTTGACTGTTCATGGTGTTGGGCAATGGGTGTGATCTATTGTTAAAGGCTCCCCAGTGAAGTCAGGATGTTGTGACACATAAAGCTGAGATCCTCCTGAGGTGTGGAGAGTTCAGATGACCGATGGAAAGATCAATAATAAAACAAGAGCTCAGCTAAAATGTAATAAGGGGGAGTGTGTGTGTGTGTGTGTGTGTGTGTGTGTGTGTGTGTGTGTGTGTGTGTGTGTGTGTGTGTGTGTGTGTGTGTGTGTGTGTGTGTGTGTGTGTGTGTGTGTGTGTGTGTGTGTGTGTACGTGCTCAGCAGTTGAGAAACTAGCCCTGCGGAAGCCCTCATGTGTGTAATCATAACAAACAGCTCATTTCTGGCAGCGCTACGGAAAGAGATAAGGGAATAACACAGAGCTTGGATGAACTCCCACAGTGGAAGATTTGTGGACTGTGCGGTCTGATCTGAGGGAGATGCATTTCCTAGGCAATCATCCTTTCCTTCCACCATGAAAAAAAAAACTAACTATCAGATGGAGCAAGCCAAGTGCAACCTACGTGTATCACACCCACGTCGAAAGAATGATGAGTGCCATGTTCCTCATGCCAACTGCTAGTGAGGTCATGTTTTCTCCAAGCGTTTGCATCCTGTTACTGACCAAGTTACCAACGGGTACTTGCTGCAGGCCACCCAGCCCTGGGATCTTTTTTTTCCTCTTTAAACCAATTTATAATCTGATGCACTAGGAAGCCCTCACTGCAGTATTCAGGCTAATTTACTGTCATGTTTGTTTAGAACCAGCAGGACCCTTTTGAACAGCTCACACAGTGAGGGTGTTTTCCAGGACAAATATGTCCTCCTCGGAGAGAGGCCCCAAACAGGTGTTGAAACGCTGACTTTCCACAATATTGTTGTGGGCGGGCTCTCCTCATACTGGACTCTGCTGATGGACACGCAGCGTGACAGGAAATGAGTGTCCCTGTTGAAACATGTGGCCAGCGCCTCTCCTTCCTTTACTGGATGGAGGAAGTGGTCGACTTGGTCCACCCTCAGGTCTTCCAGGGTCTTGGAAATTGGGGTGTTAGAGGTACGAGTCAAAGTGATCCCCTCGGGGAACGTTAAAAGACAAGTTGAATCACTGATTTGTTTAAGGCTATGGGAACAGGAAACCACCATGTGGAGTTTGGCTCAGCATGGGCTGCTTTCTGACTCAGGGATGACTTGGATCCGGGCAAGGCATCAAAAGATTGCAGCCGCCGGCATGAACTTACGCCTAGACACACACAGACAGACATGAACACACAAATAAGGAGACTTGGGGCCGGTGCTGGAGTGAATCATGCATTCTCAGACAAGTTGTGTAACCCATCCCAAAACGACTGTTGGATTCATCACTTTTCATGTACAAACATGCATGCATCCAAATATACAAATAATACTATTTTGGCACACACTTTCCAAGATACTCAGTCTCTATTGTCCCTAGGGGCAGCGACAAGGAATTAATGAGGTTTGAACTTGCATCGAAGCACAAAGTCCACGTTGCACAGGGTTAACGGAAGCAATATACATCTCATGGTAATTTACAACGGCATGTTATTTCTCGCAAATATATTACTCATAAACCTGCTCTTATATTCTATCCAACTAGTTGCAAAGTCTTTATCAACATGCTGCATGAACAGGCTTGTTGGGTATCGAGAACATTTTGGCAACTTGATCCCAAAACAAATGTTTCGTAATTCCTGTAGATGCGTTTGGATCTGCTCAACAAGCTTATATTATGTGTTTGCGTGCCCTGTAAACAATCCTACCACTGGTATATACTTGCTCCAGGCACTCTTATCACAAAGGCCTTGTGAACTTTGAATGACTTCTTCAAGTTGAGTCAACTTTACTTATAGCCCTTGTTACAGTCTCAAAGGGCTTCACAGGCCACCAGGAAATACTGCTGTAATGATCAAGGAAGAAACCTTGAGAAGATTTGCAGAGTGAGGGATCCCTCCTTCCAGAGAGCAAAGGGTATCATAAAGGGCAGACATAATGGTAGGATAACAATCAAAACTGTTTAGTAAAAATGTGGTTGTTAGAAAACAGGAGATGATTAATGTCCATGTAGTAATGTGGAGATGGTGGCTTGTAGTGAGTAGGCTGGTAGCCGTCAGGCGGGGTGGTCAGGTGTCCAGTCATGATGGTTAGGAGATGTTTACTCAGTGTTGTGAGACCATCCAGATGTTGATGTTTGCGTTTCGCAATGAGTATCAGTCTGGCCTTGGCCGGGCAGAAAATGATTTCAAAATATTGGCGCGGCCTTACGTAATTCAAAAAAACTCCAGCCAATCAAAGTGACGCTGTGGCTCTCTTAACTCGTGCCGAATTGTGGTTGGAAGTAGTAAAGCAGAAACATATTCTCCTCTGATAAAAGATTTCCATGCAAATTTCTGTTGATCTTTTAACATGGTTTTTCAGTCTATCTCGGATAAAACTGTTTTGATTTCTCCATTGAGTTCTACACTTTCCTTGGGCGACGCCATTGTTTTGAAACTTGTTTTGAAAGGCTAGTAGTTTATCGCAACTCACCAAAACAAAGACATCACTCACAAAGACGGGAAGAGACAGCATTATGGTGAGATGAGTGTCTGCCCATTTGGAACCTGTTGCTCCCCAACCGTCCCTGGAGGAAGGACCCATCTTCTGTGTTCCTTCTCAAAAATATTCCTTGCCCTTTTTAGAGGGCTTAGGGTTAGTGGGGTGTAGCAGGATGTGGTGAAGCCCTTTGAGACTGTGACTGGGATTAAGGGCTATACAATTCTAAATGCCTTGGCTTGATTGACTTGGCCTCTTCCGCAGTGTCTGGTGATCGGAGGAGGCCCCTGTGGACTGCGGACGGCCATCGAGCTTGCCCTGATGGGTTCCAAAGTGGTCGTGATCGAGAAGAGAGACTCGTTCTCCAGGAACAACGTGCTGCACCTGTGGCCCTTCACCATTCATGACCTCCGGGGCCTGGGGGCCAAGAAGTTCTACGGGAAGTTCTGCGCAGGAGCCATCGACCACATCAGTGAGTGTCCCCGAGTGATCTCAGTTGCTTCCATGGGATATTTAATTAGCATGCTGATGATGACGGTAGAGGGTTTTTCATTTGTTGATGGATTTATTTATTTATCTGTCTACTGGTCGATCTATTCTCTCTTAGCCCTGTATAATGGGATGTAACAATAAAGTAATATTGTATCGTTATTCATTCTCTCTTTCTTTCATTCATTACTTCTGTAAATTCATGGAATTAAAATCTTCACAGAGAAGTTTAAAATGGGGAATTGACAAATGCAGAAGTATTTTCTATAGTACAATAGAAAAATATCAGTTGAAGGTTAAAATTGGAGACATTAATTTAGTTCTGTCCACCTCAAACAACAAAACGGTGACACAATTAGTATTAATAGTAATGTCAAATGGCCTCGTCTTGACAGGTATACAGCAGCTGCAGCTCATGTTGCTCAAGATTGCCCTGATTGTCGGAGTGGAGTTTCACATCAACGTGGAATTTGTTAAGCTGTTGGAGCCTCCAGAGGACCAGGAAAATGAAGGTAGCGTCCCAAGTCCCAAGTTGAGATTTTCATCAACATTGTTTTGTTATTGAGCCCCTCATGTTGAATGCTATTATTCTCAAATATAAAATCCACAGGCAGAAGGGGAAAATGTAACGCAGTTAAATTAGCACAGAAAACATAGCACAGTACACACGTCATCTACTTTATCTCCCCTGATTTATTTTATTTTGCACAGCACACACCCCATGTCATTAACTTGAACTCCCATGTTTTATTTTATCTTGCACAAGATGTTAAATGCTGGGTTGGAAAGTTCTGTACACTGTTGTCAAGTGTTTTCTCTTGTACAGAAATATAAATAGCCTGATAGCAACAAGCGGCCTTCTAAACATAGAGACTTGTTTCCCTGTGACATACTTGCCGGTGCCCTGTTATCACAGTGTACTTTCCATGTGCTGTTATTTCAAGAGGAGTGAGGGCAGAGGCAAGTTATACTGCCACACAGAGGTAGAACACAGCACCATGAGAAATCATTTGTTCATGCAACAAATCTACATGAACACTAACATCTGTGTGCATGCGGCCGAAAGGTATAGAAGTTAACGAGTAAAGAGAGAGAGAGACGGGGAACCCTATTCTTCAGGCAAGCAGTCTTTAAACTGTAGGACTATGGTTGTACCCACAGTAGTCTCAGCCTCTTCCGTTCATTTGAAACACTTCACCAAGACTTGCCCCGAACATCTGATACATAGAGCAAGTTAGGCCGAGCAGCATTTTAAGGAAGTCAAGACAAGATTCTCATTGGCTGTCATCAGTGTCACTCACAGAAATGTAGAAGTAGTTCTGGCGCAGCATAGTGAAATCAGATGTATTCTTATATTTCAATGCATGGGTTTGTACAGTCTGCTGGTATATCTTTTTTTATAGACCGCTGAGCAATTGTTGTAAATCACATTTTAATCATGTTTGTTTCACCATGGGTCTGTTTTTCTAGAAATGCTGTTTCCAGCCTACGGTCCATGGTTGGTCATGCTTGCATGTCAATCCAGACCTCTTTCTGATAAGTAAGGGGTTCTTGACAAAGTTAATCTGTGTCTCAGGCTTTCCGTATGGAAAGGCTATCTCTGCAAGACTTGGCCCACAGCGCCGTAAATTGGGCACCATGCAGACTTGTTTGTGAGCCATTCGTCTTCATCTTATTGAATCGAGCGTTGTTAAAAACGATGAGATATAAGTATCACATTTGTTTGCTCTTCTTGATGAGTTTATCTGTGCGCCTCCTGTCTTTTAGCGTTGGGCTGGAGAGCTGGCATCCTGCCTGCGGATCATCCGGTGGCTAACTTTGAGTTTGATGTGGTGGTCGGCGCTGATGGACGAAGGAATACACTGGAAGGTGAGGCGACCCAGGCGGTTCACTGTTGTTTTGGTGTACATTTTGTGCCTGAAGCACACCACTATATGATCCATGATGATGATGATGATTTTTCTTTATTAATATTATCATTATTATTATATCAGAATTACTGTGGGCTTGTAGCATCTGATATATGTTATGCTATTCTTGTTTAATGCTATACTCCCACGCTAGCTGATCTCTTGAGGATGCCCTGCTCAAACCATTCTCCCTCTCATTCATTTTTCCCCCCGTTTCTAAAATGATGTAATCTACCAATGAAATGGCCTATTCCTAAAAAGGGCATTTTTTCAGTCTGGCATAGCGTTTAGCTCATTCAGTAATTATGAGGCCTAAGGGTTTCTTTTTTTCCATCGAGTCAGTGTGGCCTTCTGCTGTGGTTAGTAGGCAGACTTAAATATAGTCTGCGCTACATACCAATTGTCTGACTTAAAACATTCATATATGACGATATACAAAATCTCTTCTTCAACCCGAATAGTTAAAATGTTCAAATGTACTGCATCATCTCAAAGAATGCATGTTTGATGGTATCTGTGTTAGTCATGTTTCCTACTCAAATCCCCAGATCTGAAATAATTTCCTCCAACACGTCTTGTGTCTTAAAGTGGATGTCAGGCTCCTGATGCAATATTTAAATTCATTGTCCCATTCTCACTCCAAGGCTTGTGATTGGCTAGAACTCACTACATCGGTCTTAACTCTTACTGATCCTACCATGGCGCTTTGTTATTGGGACTTAAAAGTGGGTTCCCTGTGGATTTGGATGATAAACATATAGATCTCGCAGAGCGATGAGGTTCACGGCTAAAAGTCTCTTTCTGTGTTCTCTTGTTCTCTCTCTTTACCTCTCTCTCTCTGTCAAGATTCAAAGGGTTTTATTGGCATGGAAAACATAGCCAAAGCACAAAAAGATTACAAAAATAAATACATACCAATAAATACAATTTAATTAACAAAGATACAATACAAATCTAAACAGTGTGTACACTGTGGTCGGGATAGGATTTAATTATTTAAACAAAACTCTGTCCCTCTCTCTTTCTCTGTGTCTGTGTTTCTGTCAGGTTTTAACAGGACAGAGTTCCGGGGTAAACTGGCTATTGCGATCACGGCCAACTTCACCAACAGGAACACCACGGCTGAAGCAAAGGTGGAGGAGATCAGTGGGGTGGCCTTCATCTTCAACCAGAAGTTTTTCCTTGATCTCAAGGAGGAGACGGGTAGGTGGAAATCAATCCGCTTGCAGTCATATCAGTAAATATACCTCCCCTTTTAACACTAAACCTATTTGCAAACCTTTGGGTGACATCTTTATCATGTATACTGATGATATGTGGTCCAAAGGCCAATCCATTAGAGGACCTTTTGAAAATGACTCAGCTGATGTCTTCCTGTGTTTTTTTTTTGCTGTCAACACTTGTTGTGTTTTGATTGAGTCTCTTGGTACTACTGGCCATTGCTATCGAGCCGTATGCATGAGGACATGAGACTCTATCAAACACAATTTAATCAAATTAAAGGGTGTCGAGCAAAAAATGCTGACTGCAGCTTTAAAAGCCTTCTTGTTTTATACAATTGTAACATAAATAATTGGAGATTGTGTGTCTTTTACCTCCAATATAACACACATGGCTGTGTGTTTGTGGGTGTGTGTTTGTGTGAACGTGTTCACATTTTCACCTCAAATTCGTTTTCTATGAATCTCACCCTCACATTTGTCATATGTTGCAGGTATTGACCTGGAGAACATTGTGTACTACAAAGACAAGACACATTACTTTGTCATGACGGCCAAGAAGCAGAGCCTATTGGACAAGGGGGTTGTTATTCATGTAAGCTGACATTGTTTAGGTGGTCTGCCGCCAGTGGACTGGGGTGACGTGTAATGCAGGCGTGGTGCACAGCAGTCATTGACTAGTGCAGAATGAAACCTCCTAATAAAACACCACAGGATCTATAGGTGTCTGCTATGGGTGAAGAGGATATGTTGAACAATATGGCGAACAAATTCATTGCAAAGAAGTGATGAGTCAAGATTTTATTTAATATAATTATGAAATCATGCGCCCAATGTTGTCCTTGAGCTCTCTCTTGGTCTCGCTTTGCTTGAGTATAACAAAGTACTATAAAATGCTTCAGCAGATTCCATAGTAAACATCATGTTGACTATATCTTCCTATATGATATATTTTACATCTGCTGGCATTCTAGAAAAATGCAAATAAACACACAAACTCAAGTTCGATGGAAAGGGGAAATGACCCCACAGACATATTATCCTGGTCTGAACTCTGGACCTTCTCCCACACTGACTCCACTCGCCCTTCCTGTTTGAACAGGACTACGTCGACACCCAGAGTCTGCTGTGCAGCAACAACGTCAACCAGGAAGCGCTGCTGTGCTACGCCCGCGAGGCCGCTGACTTTGGCACCAACTACCAGCTTCCCACACTGGACTTTGCCATGAACCACTATGGGCAGCCGGACGTGGCCATGTTCGACTTCACCAGCATGCATGCGTCTGAGCACGCGGCCGTGGTGCGCGAGCGGCATGGCCGCCATTTATTAGTGGCGCTGGTTGGGGACAGTCTGCTAGAGGTAAGGAGTGATGAGCACTAGAATGGCGACGTAACATGTCATACTGACTTCATTAAGTCAATTCATTTATATATCGTTCAAATGATATTAAATGGAGATTTACTGTTCTTGTCTATAGGCTCATTCCCCTCTCCCTTTGTCCTTTTCAAAATGTGTGTTTTTAGCTTTCGCCTTTGCTCCTAAACTTGTCCTCATATACAGCCTACCTACACAATCCTACCATTTCTGCTCCTAAACGTGTCCTCGTAGACAGCCCACCTACACAATGAATCTCACCATTTCTGCTCCTAAACGTGTCCTCGTATACAGCCTACCTACACAATGAATCCCACCATTTTGGCATCTAGGGTTCATAGCAGCAGCTGCATTGTCTTACCTAATGTGACCGGCGCACGATGAGGCCTGAAACTCACGTGGTCCTTCTGTTTGTGTTGACGTGCAGCCCTTCTGGCCCATGGGTACGGGGTGTGCTCGGGGCTTCCTGGCCGCCCTGGACACGGCCTGGATGGTGAGGGGCTGGGCTCAGGGGAGGCCCGTCCTGGAGCTGCTGGCTGAGAGGTACAGGGTCATGCCCTCAGAGATTAAGCTCTTTGATCTTTCACATTTGACATGGATGGAAATGCATGTTGTAGAATTCTATGTTGCACTCGTTATGTGAAGGTACGACTTGATTTAGATGCAAAACGCATGTAAAATGATGTGTGTGTGTGTGTGTGTGTGTTGGTGCAATATTTATCATGGAAATATATTTGCATATCTTCAGGTCTATCGACCAGACATTTAGTCATTGAGGCCTGGAGTTGTAATGCATTTTGGTTCACAAATTCACTTTGGTTACTTTTTTTTTATAAAGATTCTTTTCATTTTTTATTTAAAATGCACAATTTCAGTTTCTTGTATTCAATGGCTTGTTGTCTTTACCATCCATACCATAGGGAGAGCATTTACAGACTGCTTCCCCAAACCACACCCGAGAACCTGGCCAAGAACTTTGATCAGTACACCATAGACCCTGGAAGCCGTTACCCCAACAAAAACTTCTCCAGTGTCAAGGCAAAGCAGGTGATGCTTCACTACACTCCTACCTATTTTCTTTACAAGTGAAGCTTAATGAAATAATAGTATCATAAACTCAATGGTAGATGTCATTTAAATAGTGGTTCAATCGTAATCATTTGTTGCATCACTGTCATGTGTTATTTATTGCACGCAGGTACGTCACCTGTATATCAGCGGAGAGCTAAATTCCTGCCCTCTGCAGCGGTCTGCGACCATACGAAGGCCGGTCAACTTGGCTAGGCGAGGTGAGTCCACACGAGAACCGACCGCACACCGCTACTCTGAAACACAAGCCAAGGACTCGTTGATCTTCTAGTTTGACCTGATCCATTGTTCGGTGGGCCTCTGTTGGAGAATACTGATGGTTTGGGTCATTTAATTAAATTTGGACTGAAAAGGTGAGCCTTTTAATGTATAGAATGGGTAATAGAAAACGAAGCTATTGTCTAATAGATGATGGTTCTACCATCTGTTTTCGTCTAGATCAATTGAGACAAACACTGGGAAATGGGACGTGGTGATAAAGTATGCTGGTCTTGTCCTTAAACACCTTGTTTTATATATATATCCTACAAAGTCTAACTGTGAATGCATCTCGATTCAAGGTTAACACGTTCCATGAGAATATTGTAATGATAGCCAGGTACAACCTAAATGTGATGTGAATGGCCGGTTGCATTTTACACGGCGGATCAAAAGGCTTTTGCTTTCGCACATTTTAAGAATGTTTTTTTTTACATTTTTGTGTTCCTGTTCACTAACTTGTGTAACAAGGTGAGTTCTGGAGCTAGGCAGCTGTACAACATGTCCGGGCAGGGGATGTGTGCATACCTCAGCTCCTTCCTCACCTCTGTCTGATCCTATCTGTCTGGCACGATTTACTGTAACTATGTTCACCCTATGACGACATCCTTTCCTCTTGAATGCCAATAATATTTTCTGGCCGAAGTAACCATGGTGACATCATACTAGATGGTATGATCTACATCAAAGCAATGTCTTTCTATCAAGGACAATAAAAAAAAATATTCATACCATTTTTGGTCATTGGTTCATACTAGCCACTTGAAAAAAAAGTATACAATTATCCACAAATGCACAACACATTTCTGGGAGTGTTTTCATTTGTTGAGTGATGGCATAGCCAGTGATGTCGTTACATTGATACATGATATCTTTGTGTTATCGTACAGAGTCCGAGATTAGACCAGGTCGACTGCTGACATGGTGCCAGAAGCAGACGGAGGGCTACAGGAATGTGGCGGTGACTGACTTGACGTCCTCTTGGCAAAGCGGCTTGGCCCTCTGCGCCTTGATCCATAGATTCAAATCCCAACTCATGTAAGTGAGACTCTTTTCACGCATGTCAGGCTGCCGTGTCAAAGCAAGATACCGGTGGTTTCATCACTGTCTCGACTCTACAGAGATCTTGCTGCTACACCCACCCTCTCGTTGTATGTGAAGTATGTATGCCATTTGGGCAGTTCTTTCATGGACGTGTGTGTGACCTTATCGCATGCTTGTGCCTTTTTGTTTTTGCTGGTTGGTGTATAACATGATTTGTTTTTACTCATTGATGTGTGATGTGTCATGAAATGCAATACTTTTAGGCAATGACCTGAAAATATGTCTTACCTAGAATGGTTGTTATGTCTCTTAATCACTCGTATTACTATTCATCGCAAACTGGATTTGTGTATTTAGCCTTCCAAGACTGAATCCAAGACTTTATTCCTGAAAAGCAAACATTGTTGCTTAGCAACCTCTTTCACACTTGGGAGTGGAGTAGACTAACTTTGAAGCATGAGGGGAAACCTGTCTTAGTAGCTTTAGCTGTTTTTCAGTAGCACCAATGCTACTAGTAGCAACCATGTACACAAAGCAACCCTTTAGGGATATATGGATAACATTTGAACGGAAAAAAGAAAGCATAACACTGGCTGACAAATAAAACGTAAACATATAAATCCAAGGATCCCACTGCCTTTCCCTCCAGTCCTCTTAGAAGGGGGGGGGGGGGGGGGGGCTCTGTGTTAGCCCTGTTGCCTTACAGCAAGTCAAGAAATTACAACAAACGGTGTGTCCTTTCTGTGTGACCTTCTCATGTTTCTTCCCCAGTCATGTCTATTCTCATTTTCCCCCCCGCTACCGTAGAGATTTCAACTCCCTAAACGAGGAGGACCACGCTGCCAATCTCCAGCTTGCATTTGACATCGGCCAGCGAGAGTTCGGCGTGGCGCCGTTCACATCTGGACAGGAGTTCTCGGCCCCTCAGGACGTGGACAAGACCCGGATGATTGTGTACCTCTCTAAGTTCTATGAGCTGTTCCGCGGCACTCCTTTATCTCCAACAGGTACAGCACCGCCCACGGCACGTACCCCTCACACAAATCACTTGTGTTTACTTGTTGTGCATACCAGGGAACAGCCCTGGCTATTCAAAGACGGTAATCTGTCTCCCCTAAAGCCAACACGGCCACACTGTCCGCAGGGTTTTGTTCCTAAAGTAGAACAGGACGGTGGAGCTGTGGATATATTTACGTGGCCTATATACACAGTAAGTTCTTTACTGGCTCGTTTCTGGGCCCACCCTGCATTGACTTTGCCGGTGACCTGGTATGCAAAAGCAGACTGTTGGACAGGGTGTGAAGTTTCGCTTTGGCTTCCTGCAGCAGGGTGCTGGTGTTGCAGATCTTAGTAAGTCCTGTATAATTGCATGAGGGGAATGGACATGCTGGTTGCTCCATAAAATGAGAAGGTTTAAATATGTGTTTATCTCAGATTGCTTCGCCACATACCTTACGTGCTATGATAATGACATAATTCTTGGTATTTTCAACCTAATCTTTCATTAGGGAAAACCTCAATGCTGAGTTTGCCAAATATACAAAACATAAGCTGTGAAGGAACTTGCCCTGACTACCTTTTTTATTGAAATAACGATGCATACCTAGTTGAATTGCTATGACTCTGGAAATACATCAATTTTATATTGTATATCCATGGATGAGCTAAATCCAGTGACTTATTGACAGGTTTAAGGGTTACTGATGAAAACAGTGAGGAGTATCCGTCGAAGGACCCGAGACACATGACCAATGGGATTAATGTCTCTCAACCACGGAAACGAGTGCCTAGGGTAATGTGTTACTGGATATTGCCATTTGAGATTCTTAACAACTGTGATGTTCTTTCCATTCAGTACGTCAGTATAGTTATTGGTGTATTTTTGGTTGGTTTGTGCTTAATCAATTACTATTAACAGGAGGAGAGGAAATCAGAGGGCACCCCAGAATCTGTCTACAAGCGGAGGCGAAAAGGAGGCAGCAGTAGTTATTTGGAGGAGGTTTGTTACGGCATTTTTTCAAATGCTTCAATCACTATGCAACTGGATCTGAACTCTTTGCTCGCTGTTTATTTGATTAAGCTGGGACCCTGTCTCCCGTGTTATCCCCTCCAGGCCACTAATCTCCCTAGCCCCGGTGACCCCGCGCTGCTGGACGAGACGGCCCCGCGGGAGAACAACCGGGTTCGCTCCATGGCCACTCAGCTGCAGGCCATGTTTGAAGGCGCCAACGGTCGCACCGTCAGCAGACAGGTGAGCATCACCAGGACAAGAGAGGCAAAACCTTCTCAGGGAGATGGGACAGGAAAAGCTGCAAAAGAATCGCTGAAACACAGATAGTGTGTGCCGTCTGCTGTTCTCCTTGTTTATAAACCGCCTGCCTGGAATTGGGTAAAAGGGGTAAAATGGAATTTAATTCCATTGAATAACTGAGGGTATAACGTGTAGGTAAATGGTTTGGTTGATCTATTTTTCTTCTATCGTCTGTTATCCCTGTCCTCATACGCTTGTCTGCCTTTTCTTTTCATGTGGCAATCTATCGAACATCTTTCAACTTTTCCTACTTTTCACTGAATGCCACAGAGTCAGACCCAACAGTCCTTCCCACACTGCACCGGCATGACAGAGGATCCCTGTAGCAATACAAGGGTGTCAGCCCCACCCAAGCCCTCCCCCAAGGTACAGATAGCATGGGGAAAGATGGAAAAGTAATAGATCTCATAACCATTGAACTCCTCGGCTGTAAAAAATATCACTGACCTCTGTCACTGAATTTCCACCCAAAATGGCTACGTCTCCCCCCCCCCTCCTACTTTCCAGTTTAAGAACTTTGAGAAAAGCTTGCCAGGACACGTAGTCCTGCAGCCACCTAAAGTGCCGGCCAGACCCCCAAACAGAGCAGCTCAAACACCGCCTCGTACCGAGCGCCCCCCCACCACCTGTCCCCAGCAGCACCCTCTGGGGGAAGGCAGACGCGCTGAGCAGACGCAGACGCCAGCTCAGACGCGGACCGAGGCGGAGTACGCAGACTTCCCCGCTTCTACCTCTTCCTCCTCTTCCCCCTCCTACCACTCTGCTGTCCTAGTCATGTCAAGAATGCTCCACCGCCTGAGGGAGGTGGAGGAGCAGATCTCTGAGGTGAACTACTGTCTTCCGTTCTTATCCTGTCCTTTTGGCTTCACTTCTTTTTTTCTCTCTGTCCTCTCAGTTTGTCCTCATTTTTCTTTTTTTTCTTTACTTGTGTTGCTTTATGTGTGTGTGACTTTTTGTCGTCAGTGATGTCAGGCCCGTAATTTTCCCAGCTTTACCATAATGGCTTGAGCAGGCCGCCGCAAGCGGGTAAGGAACCAGTTTGAATTGTTTCGCGGAACAGCTCTGCCAGGCGAAAGTTTCCCAAACGACTTCCAGAGCATCGGGTCTACAAAACCCCAAAAAGCGAGTTCAAGTCAATGTGCTAATTTTGACTCGTTTGAAAGAATTGTCCGTGAAAGAAATTATACCAAGGAAAAAGCATATTTTTAGATGCCTGCTCCTGGAAGAGGTGGTGACCCAGCCGACTTTGTTAGCTCCCGCTCCTTGCTAGGTATGCGTGTGTCAAAATCCACCGCAGGCCTGAACCTAGTATGATGATGACTTATAAACCGGGGGTGTAAATTAAGGTAATGGAGAGGCCTGTGCTTTAAACAGCAGCCATATTGTTATTCTCTGCACAGTTCAAGGTCTCAAGGTCCTCTTGTAATTGGAAAGATAATACAGAGAGCTCTTTCATCATAATGATGTGGTGTTGTAGTAATGGTGTCTGCTTAGGTGGGGGTGTGTGTGTGTGTGTGTGTGTGTGTGTGTGTGTGTGTGTGTGTGTGTGTGTGTGTGTGTGTGTGTGTGTGTGTGTGTGTGTGTGTGTGTGTGTGTGTGTGTGTGTGTGTGTGTGTGTGTGTGTGTGTGTGTGTGTGCTTCTCATCATCTCATTCACTTTCTTTGTTCCTTTTCAACCCTGTAACTCTTCTGCAGAAGAAGGCTCAGACTCAACATGCTAGGGAGTTTCAGAACAAGAGTATAAAGGAGAAAGCGCATCATCTTTGCGATTTGTTGGATGCCACTAATGTACCCAAGGTGACTCTCTGAAAAGCTTGACCTCTGACCTGTGACCCTCGTCCTACTTGCGCATGTGCACGCCTGACCCGAACTCTTAAGGCTGCGTTCACACCGTGGGTCATGCAGTATTTGGTCTGGCTGCTGGACACCGTCATGTTTTTGCATTGGGACCTGTGTCCCACAGCTGTGTTAACTGATTGTTCTGCTGTAGTGACTCAACTGTAGTGAACAACAACAAAGACATCCGTCATTGAATTATCCTGTTACTGGGACACACGTCATGCTAGTGAGATGAAAGAATATAGTGAAATAAAAGTTTCAGACTTAAAAGAAGCATGGTGCTAATTTGGACAGCGGCCATAGCCATCAGATCGGACTTTTCACTATCCTGCTGCTATAGCTTCTTCCACAGTCCCCCATGTTTACAAATGTCCCTCACCAACACATTCTGGCACTTGGCGACGCATGGTGTAGATGCCACACATCAGAAATCAAATGGCAGCAAGTTCAACATGTGGCGCTTCACACCACACCTCAACACTCGATCTGTCCACAAATCCGAGAAATCTGAAACTGCTTGCCTTGAAATGTGAACGTAGCTCCAAGTGTGTGTGTGTGTGTGTGTTTTTTATTCCTCGCATGAGAATTTAATGTTTAGCATAACTCCCTCATGAATTTCACAATTGATGTAAATTATCCTTGGAGGCAAGAATGTTGAGAATGTACTGTGTTCTGTCAAATATAAACCAACTGTTTTCGGTAGAAGAAAAGATTCCCCCAAACCCATACACTAGCATTCACACTGCATCTTGTTTTAATATACATTTAGACCTTCTTCTTAGAGACTAATGAGCGACAGGGAAAATAGAGATAAAACATGTTTTACTGTGACATTTAATGTTCCGAAAATGGCATTTTCCTTTGGAGAGAAGCAAGTAATTTATAAGAGAAGGAAGAGATACAAAGGTCTTTGCTTCCCTGTGTGGACAGACTTTTATTTCTCTAACTGCGAAGTGATTTCCTCCTAACAATCCCCTGCTGCACCATGACGTAACCTCCCCTTGCTTTTCACCTCAATAATTTTATTTGTGTCTCACCATAGGTACAGAATTCCACCCATCCTCAGACTTTCTGCTGTGGGACCCAACTTTCTGCCCACTAACCCAACTTTCTGCCCACACCGCCAACTTTCTATCCACACACCCAACTTTCCGCCCACTTTGGAAAATGGATGTGCCACTTAATAAAAAGACGATGAGAGATGAACCATTGCCACATAAGTGGTTTTCTGTATTCTGCAGCAAGCCACTCACTATCACATTGTCACTCCCCAAAGCCATAGATACGTGTATTTATGATTTATTTGATCTGTAATTTAATATATGTATTATCACTACTTTATCTGTAGTTTATTATATGTATATCTACTCACAATTACTTAATCTGCTAAATATGTCTTTATCATTACTTTATTTTATATAATATATGGATATCTATCATTGCTCGAATAAAATATATGGATATCTATTCATAATATTCCCCCTTTAGATACACCGTATATTTCGATTACACAGGTCGCGCACCAAAATGGGCCATGTTGTAACTGCATGCGTTGGTTACCTTGGTTCTACAGAGAAGAATGATGGGCATTTCTGTGGTGGTGGCCTAAGGGCAGATGTTGAGGAATGTAGGAGAATCGCTATCGCAGTCACCAGATGTTCTCTTCAATGCTCCTGTTATAGTTATCAAGAAGGAGAGAATGAGAAGGAAATTGATTACATTTACTTTAGAGCAACCATATCCATCGATTAAAAATTATCTTTACGGGGAGCAGGCCGTGGAGTCTGTGAAGGTTGATTTTGTTCGTACTAATATTGGCCTGTTTTTTGTCTTGCACACATTTCTGTGTTCTTGTGTGTGCTAAATTAGCATACAGAAGGGGAAAGTGTCCTCAGCAGTCCCACTGTGATTCTTTCCTTATTTTTGAAAACAGACATGACTTAATGCACCTCTGTCTGGCTGTGTTTCCTAGGGGTCTGTACATCGGACATTGCCACAGTCCAACGATAAGTGTCACTCTTGTGGGAAGCGCGTCTACGTGGTGGAGAGGATCTGCACGGAAGGCCTCTACTTCCACAGGGAGTGCTTTCGCTGCAAGACCTGCAATTCGCCGCTGAGCCAGGGCGCGCATGTGTACGACTCTGAACAGGGTATGTATCTCTTGACAAGTTAGGGCGGGTTACGGTGTACAAAGGCTGCGAGAAATGTTACTGAAATGTAAAAAATGTGTGTGCTTTCACAGGAAAACTTTATTGCAAAGCGCATTTTGTACAACATAAAAATGGGACGCACCTACGAAGAGGCTTAAACGGGCGCACAGTAAGTTTTACAAATTGTTTGCATTCCATATAGTACAATGATTTTCACTTGGGTTTTTAAATGCACAGAAAAAACACAAAGCAGTGACTGGAATGCAACAGACAAGGATCAACTCTGGTATAATCCTACATCTTCCCTCCCCTTCCTGTTCTATCATCAGAGTTCTTGCGACCGCCGGGACTCTGAGGAGCCTTTATCCCATAGTACCAGTCAAGAGAGGCCCCCACACAGCCCTACAGATGGCAGGCAGAGTCCCTCACCATCAGGTACCCTCACCTCACTGCTCAGGAAGGGCTTGAGCTGGCCCCTGAGTTTGACCCGTGTCATTTGCGGGGCCCCTAGCCAACTGAGCGCCTGGCTGCACCGCCGCACACAGGCCCTATGCGTCCACGTCAGGGCCAATGGCCAGGACTATGCATTCCTCTATGAGCTTCTGAGCGTGGGCCTGCCCCTGCTGCTGGTGCTGCAGGAAGTCCTGCAGCAGATGTATGTTGAAGCTGCGCCGACCGTGGCCCTGTCTTTACAGGCTGCGCTGCTGTGGCTGGAGGAGAATGTTGGCCTCAGGCACACATAGATGCTGTTCTGACCTGCTCATCCCTCTCCACTCACACAACGATCACAAGTGCAATTAGATCTTCTTTATGTCCGCCATGTGATGGCAGACAACTTCGTAATGCACGGAAGCACCTTTTCACAGCAACTCCAATGTCATGTTTTCATGTTTATATATTTTAAGCTCTTTGACCAAAGAATATACACAAAGAAGGTTGCCGTGGCAGCCTCCTTTTTTTTATTTAGATGGAGTTTACGATCTTTTTGTATAGTTGGACTTGAAGATGTTTTGTATATCTTCATATTTATTAAAGAAGTATTTCAACGCTGGAAAGATGGTCTTTGGTATTTTCATAAAACTGAGCTATACAGTACAAATGCACACATCTTTTTTAAATTGGTGCTACATGACCAGAGAAAAAAGGCTGGGTCTCTACTGCTGAATAACGTTGATCTAGACGGGTTAAAACTATCTTATAAGTGTTCTGTGGGCTAGGATGCACTTGAGGGTTACTCTCTGACTGGACTAACGTAGAAGAGCAGAAAATGGACACGGTACCTTTCTGTGGTAGATAGGATAAGAAAATGTGTTTACTACTTTACAATATTACGGGATGCATGTTTTTCATAATCTACATTTGTTTACGGATATTGTCTTTTTTTTTTAATCAAATCTACACATTTCAGTCGTATTATCGTTGGAACTTTTCTGCCATCTGCTGTTCACTTTAAGTAGGGAAAACGAAGTGAAGAATTATTATTTTTTTATAAACACTATTATCTAAAAAACATTGTTTTCATGCACCTGATAAATCATTTGTCATAAATCAGATTCTTTATTTATTAATGTGCTGATAGGATCTGATCATCTCAATGTTGGAATATAGCTATATAAGATTGTTGCCACCTTTATATAGGTATAGTAACTGTATTGAGCTTTTAAATGACAAACATAATAATAAAGTAAAAAATGTTTTAGGAAATGCAAAGACCAATACTTTATTATAATTATTATTTGGCCTTTTAATGTCTCAGGCAATGTACACTGCAATGGTACACGCAAAGAACAAACAAGGTCCCAAGTTCAACATTACATTTCTTCTTTTAATAGTGTTTTTTCTTTCATCTTTCTCCCAAAATTTGCCTGAAGCCTGTTATGACGTTTGAGTTGTGGAACCTTCTGGATCATTAAGGGAAATGACATAATGCAGGTGATTGCACCAGCATGTCTTGTTGATGCTGTGGTGTGGCTGCATATATACCCGATTACGTTATACATTTGCTCTGAACCATATTGTCTAACATGTGTGTGACACTAAAAATGAATAAAGGTTTGAAGTGTTTACAGGCATTTTTAGGTTTTGCAAGCCAAAAAAATGCACGCCTAACCGATGGCTCTAATGTTTTCATTAGTATACCACCAGGGGGCGCTCCTGCTTCTATATTCACATTGGTTTTCTCTGCATGGTTTACGTTCAGTGGTAGCATTCTTGCCTACAAATGTACAAGGTTTAAAGTCTTAAAAAGAATTGTACAGAAAATAGATTCGATTAAAAGAAATAACATAATATAGATATTGCTCAAATAAATGGCTGTGGTAAATGATTGCTGGTTTAAGCAGCCTCACCTGGCCGGAGTCTGATTGGACTTGGGTTGGCTGCACACCTGTTGCACATTGAGTAATCAATGTTCACAGGTTAGGCCAACCATCTCCACACACACTCAGGGAGAGATCTCCTGCATGGCAACATGGAGCACCAGTGTCATGGATCATTATCTGGAAATAAACCGGCTTTCAACACCACCACCCTGCGTCCTTGTGTTTGGAGGAGCCCAGAAAAGCCACCTAGGTGGAGTGTGGTAGCCACCGACATTGCTACACTCCACCTAGGTGGCTTTTCTGGGCCTTTTCAGGTGTGCAGCCTCACCCAGCCTAGAGTCTAATCAGACTCGGGCCAGGTGAGGCTGCTTAAACCAGCCATCATCCACACACACTCCACAAAGGCATATTCACTAGGCTTACTATTTACTCCCAGTTGGTAGTTCAACCTGAAATGATGTGCTTAATAAATAAATAAACCATTAGATATAATTAGAGAATTTGTTAAAATTTTGCAAATGTATAGGCATCTCCCATTGTTTTTACTATTTAGGATGTAGCACTGATATCTGAATTATTTCTAATTACTTCAAATGACTAAAGATGTGTGACAAGGATGTTTTGTCGTCCACCTTACTGTTCATTCAAATTCAAAAAAGTCTAAGGAATATCAGCCATACAAATGTTTAGGACAAAATAATACTGGAATTCTAGCAAATGTTTTACTAAAACCAACTGACACTTGTATTTAAATGCAGGAATTCTAGCTACACAAGTACCTTTATGGCATTCAATCAATTATCTAATTTGGAGAAATCCATTTGAAGTCAATGGGGAAAACTTGACACCATTCAGTCAACGTTTACTACATTATATTTGTTCCCACCAGGTATGTGCTTGGATAACAGTTCTCTGATATTCACATTTGCGTTTCGTAAACAGAATGTGAACTTGCGAGATTGAGATGGTCTCATGAGGCTAGTCAACATGCATTCTCAATTAGCCGAAGATGATGGATGACTATGAAGAAGAGTGGCCCCTACAGCTGTTGCCTCCATCACTTCCTGAGATAACCTTTCTCAACAGTTTTCTTCTGTGTATTGTTCATTAAGAATTTAGAGAACTTCTTGACGTGTAAGAGAAAAATCGGACAAAAGGTCTTCATATTGATGATCAGTAGTTAATGGAGGTACAAAACAGACCACGGTCAAACCACATGAAGGGCAATTTTGGAAATTAACTTTTTGCATGTATTTGATGTTGGGCAACTGGATTTTTGCAGAATATGCTAAATAGGTGAACTTTGGCTTTAAGGCATAGGAACATTTGAAGGCTCAAGTGGCCCAAATCAGGTTTTCTGAAGTGTGAGAAAAGTGTCAACAAGCACACACATAACATGGCATACTGTATGTTCCAACCAAATAAGGGCCACTTTCTGTGGTCGTACATGTGATGCGAAAGAAACCACGAGAATTGTATAAATGTATCTTCATACTTGTTTAATACCTTGATAAACAATGCTCACATACACACACAAAACGTAACCTACTGGAATTTCTCTGCCTCCTTTAAAAGCCTTTCTTAAAGGAAAATGTGTTCATCTGTTGCATAGGAAGTTACCCAGGAATGCAATAGAAAAGCCATGCTTCTGTTGATAAAAATGTGTTTCTTTCTAAATAGTTCATTGCAAAATAACCTTTTAGCATTGCTAGTAAATCCTCCTTCACCCTCTGAGTTAAGAGTCCTTGACTTGGTAATGGCAGTTCAGTTGGAAACTTCTTTTCACAGTAAATACTGATGTGGAACATTGGTATTGTGTCTCATAGGAGGATAAAGGATTTCATGTTCTCTTCTAACTTTTGACACCAGAACCATCCCTAATGACAAACTGACCCCTTGGCTCTGTTGTTCTTGTTAGCCGCTATGCTTGAACATGTCCCTACTCCAAGGCCACGGCTGCATTGTCATTAGTCGAGATTCGTTGGGACTTTCTGTTTTCAGAACCTCTTCTGTTGTATGCAACTTTAAGTGGGCAAGAGCAGGCACGATTTTACTGCAGCCCAGAATCTGAAAATATGTCAACATGATTTTCAATGAGCTTTGTGTATTCTGTTTTTCTATAAACATCCAATATGGAAAGCCTTATAACGAGCAGTGATCAATCTCAAACTAGTCCCAGCCTCTTAATTTGCACTTGGACTGCTGGCCTTGTGAGACTAAGGTCAACCTAGAATGACTCTTGTGCAGCCCTTTTTCAATTCCATAGTGGTTGTTTGCTGTTTGAATCAGTTGCTTTGAATAATTGAGACATATACTTCCGTCATCCATTTATTTATTAGCGTAAATGAAAACGGTTTCAGCTTTCATAGCTTCTTAATGGAATAAGCCAAATATATGTATTTGCATCAACAAAACATTTGCTGTCCAGTCACAGTGTCATTCAAGATTAGCAGTCAAACAAAAAATTTGCCTCATCAATTGTTTGATTTGTTCCTTGATCTATTGAGCAAAATCTTCTTCAACGTGTTTAAGATGGTCATGCATGCCTAAAGTAAAACATTATATTGATGATATACACCTACTGTGTATATCAAGCAATAGAACGTTGAGCTAAAACATTTTGCTTCATGGAAATAGTGAATAACAATTCAAACAAAAAGGCTTATTTAAAAACACAAGGTTAAAGTTGTTTTTAAGTGCCATCAATAAGTGAGAGAGACAATGTTGAATTCACTAAAGCAGACTGAACAGCCTCCATTCTGCATGTTCCACAAAATGTAATATTGTGACCACCGATACAAGTGTGTGTGTGTGTGTGTGTGTGTGTGTGTGTGTGTGTGTGTGTGTGTGTGTGTGTGCGCTTGAGAGAGGATTTCTTCTAACAGACACTATCCTGCAGCTGCCTGTAATGTTTACTAACTGATAGCTGATCATTACTAAGATATAGTGTGAGGTAAACATTGGAAGTCTATCTTCTTGCATGAAATGGTTTATTTTTGTATTGCTCTATAATTATATTGTGTTAATAGTTTCCATATTCTACAAATCCTTTCAACTATGTATTTAGTAAAAATACAATACAGAAGTATATCTTGTCAAATGTTTTAAAACCTTTAGACATACACATCCATTGATCTTGAATACAGCTACGCATTGGCACATGTCTGTACATACAAAACATGTATCACGTATACAGTATATCAATGGAAACAGTTTCCTTGAGCCACATTTTCACCATGCCTAGATGCAAGCAAAGGTGCCAGATGTATACCTATAGGTCATCTGTCCAATTGCTCTCTAGATACATTAAACTCAATTGTATCTCCTAAACCAAACTGTGCAGAGCCAGTGAGACCCCAGCATACCCTCTGTGCTTACGCAATTGAAAAAACAGAGATCCCATTTAAAACCATTTAACCAATTCAAACTGCAAGTATAATCTGCTTTGCATTGAATTTTGTGCATGTAAGAAGCCCTTTGTTTTATGCCTGGAGAAGGTAGTGGCCATTTAATTGTGACTGAAAATGATGGACTGTTAACTCTTTCGCTTCTGTACCACCATATCTCTGTTCTTTCTGTATTTCATTTGACATTTTTGATACATGTTTGATTATATTTTGCATATATACAAATTAATATTGAACAACCATTTGTTGTCTTGTGTGTATACACGATAGATGTTGAAGTTCAACATGGAACAATATTATTTTTTTGTATTGCATTGCATCCGTTCAATAATATAAAAGAGCTACTGACTATATTAAACCATGCATGTTTATTATGTTATACATTTTTTAATGAATACCTAGAGAATACAAACAAGTAACCATAACTATATTCCCAAAACTCATGGTCTTATTTTAAATAAAAGTAATTCATGTCAGTTTGTAGAAATAAAAAAAAGATTAAAATAACTTGCCTGGCTAATTGTACTATATAAATGACTAAATACACTTTTAAATGTCACCATAATTTTCTTGCACATAATAAAATATTGCTAGAATATGAAAGTATATAATAATATAATAATAATATGAAATTAGTGCGCATCTGCTAAAACAGGCAGTAAATATACAAACTCACAGAGCACAAATTTACATTGAGTGACCAATTATCTTTTGTAATAGAAAACACTGCTCTGTTGATAGATCTGTACAACTCTCAAATTGAATAGCCTTCCAATAATTGCTGAGTTGAGGTAGAAAATAGCTCTCTTATACCTTCCTATGCTTCAAAGCATCTTTTGTTGTTCCACAAACCTCTTAGGGCAATGTGGAAGCTCTAACAATGTTGAGTAGAGGTTAACAATAGTTCAGCAATTGAACGAATTTGAGAGTAAACATAAATATCTCAAAAGGGAGGGGATGATCATATTCTTATAAAAGGTAAGTAAGGAATATTTACAGCCTGGTTTCATACACTGCTATGAGTTCGCGATGACCAAGGTGACGTGTCTGACCCAGGAGATTTTTTTCATTTCAAATAATGTTTTCATATGTTAAAGGAGAGCAAGTGTGGCACATTAGTTACACAATAAACAACGATTAGCATTTTGGCAAAACAGCAATCTTAGGCTGAAATTGCATTTAAATTACAATGGTTTTGAAGGGGAAGTTGGGTGAAAAAATAATAGCTAGAAGGAGATTAGTCTAAAAATATTACATTTCATTATTGTTCTGTTTCACTCAAGTAAATAAACAGCAATCTCAAACAGGTGGACATACATGTCAGTCTTTTTGACTAAGTGGAAATTTGTGTTGTCTTCACCTGAAACATAATTCCCTTTTCTATTTAACTATAGACTATTTTACTTTCCTAGAGTTATCGCCACATTCGGCACTACTGTATAATATTGTGTCCAGGAGCTGAGAGAAGCAGAAATAAAGAGAAGTTACGGTTCTGGCTGAATAGGCCTCTTATCAGTGACACCTCTTTAAAATAATAGGTCATGGTCATGTACAATCGTCTGGTGTGACGTAGTTACATTCATTCTCCCTAAAGCCAACTCCATGTATAACAGTAATACACCAACACTCAAGTTTTATCTATTACTAATAAGGTAGAGCATACATGAGCAAGACGATGATGATAGATAGTTGTTCATGGCATATAGTTCATAAGTAAAAATATTAATGTTTGAAGTTAAACACTTTTCTGTTAATGTGTAATACATTTGTCGATTTTCGGAGAGCAATTGGAACAGCTTAAACAGCCACAAAAAATATAACCTTCACGCTTCCATCAGTTTGGTTTATATAAAGATAAGCCACAGAACATTCCTGAAAGGTAGACAAGTGCATCTTTGTGTAAACTAAACTGTAACGTACAGAGTGCTCTTTTTCAGATACAATTACAGCATCAAAGGGCATGGCCATGTTCTGGCCCTGCCAAATGATGCAGTATCCAACCTCCCCACAAAAAACAGTGGCAACATGAAAAGAAACCTTGAGAAGACATTTGGAGGATGGCTTGGAAGGAGTGCCTGACTTTCTTCTGTCACTATATTGACACAAGTGTTCAAAAATAGAGAAAAAGGTAATGTTCCAAATGAAATTACTTATGCAATCAATCAGCACAGTTATGGATTGCAATCAGAGGCCTGAGTTCCATGCCTAAGGGGTCGGTAATATTAATTATAATACTAATAATTATAATCAAAATTCTGCATATGGAGGCACACTGTGGAGTAAACAACACAACCAAAGTAACAAATAATTTAATTATAATTATAAGTAATTTCAACCAAAAACATATTTCAACACACACAGACACACACACACACACACACACACACACACACACTGACTCTTTCAGAACTATAATAAAATCATACATCCATGATAGCACTGGGGATTACGCCAGGAAAGACACAACAACATGGCTCCTCATGACCTGTTGGTAAAGTGAAAGGGCAGGATTTGCCAAATCCTTGGAGGCGGGCGGGAAGATAAAAAAGAAAGGAAAACGCTGTTGGCCCAAACCCCTTACTGATTAGTAGCATTAGTCAGGGGGTCCAGGATCAGCAGAGTGGGGGTTTAGGGCTTCTGCCAGCCCTGTACTTTTTTTTCAAACAGAGACACAGCTGATTAATAGTCCTCCAACAACGATGGTGGGATGGGTGGTGGTGGTGGTGGTGGAGGGGGGGGGGGGGGGGGGGATCCAGCGAGGAGATAAGAGAGGACAGGGCTTGGGGCTGTTGTCCTGTGACGAGGGGGCAGCAGCTGCTGCAGCATCCCTCTGCTCTGCTGAGATAGATTGGGCTGTGAAGACGGGGCATGAGGCCGGGGCCCGGGCAGGGGTCCACACCCCAGCACCCAGTCATCGGCAGCCCTGCCTCTACTGGAACTGCAGGACCCTCTGCTCCATCTTTTGTGTGTCACCGTCTGGCCCGGCTAATTAGCCTGTCTCAAGTGTTTCTGTATTTGTCAAGTTTCTTTTGTGTTACTCACTTTTGTAACTTCCTGTGTTTTGCACTAACTGTAGTCAAGGGAGAGTTGGTTTCTTGCCAACATAGAATATCATTTTACCATCCGCATACATGCCCTTTGCTGCTGATTAACAGATGAACCACTGCAGTTGTGCGAAATCTTGAGTGAAACAAAGACATATTGCTTATTATGCGATAGATTCAAATAAGATCAAAAATATCTGCCAACTACATCTCAGAAAAGCTAGCCGATCTGGTGGACTATAAGGTCCTCCATGCAGACTGTACTGACTATATGACTATACTCTAGCCAGAGATAGTAATCATGGCTACTTGAAGTGAGTCAAATTAGTCTAAATAACTCCTATTTTGTATGGAGCACTTTGACTCAACATTGTGTGTAGTAATAATAGTATAGTATATAGTATATGCATTTTTTGAAAAACGAATGCCAACGGTAAATGAAACGCTATACTTGCTTCCTTGTGCTAGCCACAAAGTAGCAGACAATATATGGTTTTAAGAAGAACAGTTTGAAAGCCCCTGTAAGAAGAACCCAACTTGAAGGATTTTCTAATCAAAGAGCAATTTCCTCTGTAGGCTACAACGTTGAGCTGGCTTGTAAATAGAAAAGAGTTATATGAAGTTAATCATCCCCTTGTAAAAAATAATAGAATAGAGTTACATGCAGTTAATCATAACCTTGTAAATAGAATAGAGTTACATGAAGTTAATCGTAACCTTTTGGTAAAGTTAGAGCCAAGGGTTTTCTGTGACCAACATTTGAACCATGTTCAATGTTCCTTCTTTGACACACCTATTAAATAAAACAATGTGATGTATCATTACATCCCTGTAACTCTCACCAGTGATGTCATCGATCACTCCCGTAGATCCCCCCACTGACTGATGTGTTCGATAATGTTTCCAGATGCATGCTCTCACCTCCACTATACTCACCTGGACACACAGGCACAGCTTGGACTTTTCCCATGTTCCCAGCCCATGACATTTAAGTTTGGATTTTGACTTTTTTTTTCAATAGCCTATTGTTATGACCCACTCATCATCAGCAAAACCCAGAACCTTAACAGCCATGCTTTTTCATCAGAGCTGAAAATGACCACCCATAATCAGGCACCACGCAGAAAGAAGTCTTGAACAGAGCATTTCAAGCCATTAGGTGTAATTACCCACCTATTTCTTCTTCTATGTCACTCTATTCATCATGTGAAATAAGCCTCCCTGAACATGCGTACATCTATGACCCTTTATCTGTGGTCCTCTCTCACCGTAACCCCCTTAGAGTAATATCACCTCTTAGAGACCAATACTGGGAAAAAAGTAGTTGATACCTATTACAGGTTAAGCCACTAACATCATTTATGAGTGGTTAAGCCACTTAAATCTGTTCGCTATTGATTTGTACTGAAGACTCCAGCAGGAGAATCTCTCCCCATTGAAATTATAATCATTGCTCCCCCTGTTTTTTTAATAGGTGTTCTTCAGTTTTAGATACTGTTCTCGTACTTTTTCCTTTGAACAAGCCAAAAAAAGCTAGAGCTTCTTGTAAGCCATGTGCTTACTTGGTTTTCTTTTGTGAGGAAGACCATTCTCTCATTGTTAAGAAAAATAAAATAAAAATAGGCGGAAATAATGGCAACGATAACAGTTTAAAAGTGATGGGTCCTTTGGATAGTTTTACCATAATATATTCAGTGTATGTGTGCCAGAGGAGAGGGATGTAAATGCTGCTGTGCTTAATCTTTTTTTGATGGCAGGACATAAAGCTGTTCTCTAGAAATATGCTTTTGTGTGATATGCGAAAATCCTCAGCCTCAGATACAATCTGCATGCACATCTGGTTCTAATCACATTTCAAACATTGGATATGCAATAATCTGTGTTAATGGCTGTGTCCTACATTCTATTGAATATTCAAATGACTTGGCTTATAGCCGGTGTGGGGTATAACTAGTTAAAGTGCAATAGACATTTTATATGAAAATGGCTTGATCACCAAACGCATAGCATAGTAAAATCCTTTTATTCTAAAGTTTTTTTGTGTAAAGTTTTTAAATCCTTTAAAAAACTTTTTTTAAAGTGAGTTTTCTCTTAGACATACACCATGGCCTTCTTGGCATGACTCATGAAGCAGCAGAACAAAAATACTTTCACTATTTCTAATCATGCATGGCCATCCCCATCCATCCAATATCTACTTCTGTAGTTTCATTAAACAATGGCGTTATCATTGTAACACATTGATCAGATATTAACTGAAATGCATTATACTTCTAATAATTACATCATTTATAAATGGTTGTAAAATTTAGAAAGCACTTTGTACTTTCTGTCCAGTTGTTGTTGGATAAAAGCATCTGCTTAGTGACTAAATGACAATGTAAATGTGCAAATATTGTCTATCGAAAATTGGACGGAGTTAACACTCTGGGCGCTCTCTGTCGGAAAGGGTGGTTTGATATTCCTTTGAAAACAATGGCATGAAGAGAAAGGCAAGGCAATCATTTACAAGATGGATAGGGTGGAAAAGTAGCATTGGAATGGATGTAGATTGCATCATGGCACAACATAAGACCAGTGCATAAAAGCAGCAGACCCATAATTGGTATTATGAGCAACACCTATGTTTGTTATACAATTACATCTCTGTGAAAAGGGGCTATTCACCTGACCAGTGTCAGGGTTGGCCTCCAGAACCCTGCTTGAGCATTGTTTGGGCAAGTAGACTCACCTGTGCCTTTTTCCTTTTCAAGCCATGCTTGGCCACATGCAATGTTCAGGATTGTGTTAATGTGGGTGTTTGAAGTATTTGTTCCTGCTTATCTAATGCTTTGAGTACAGTGATTTGTTTTGTGCTGTTTTTTCAAGAAAAGTTTCGTTTGGCCCTGATTCTCTACTTGGTTCAAGTATTTTCATATGTATTTTCACAGTTTTTTTCCCTTTTTAAGTAGATAATCTTCTGCCTATTATTCTGTGATGGGTCTACCAGTCACCTCTGTGACAACCAGATAATGTATACACATTTTTGATGAGATCAATATTAAATATTACAAATCAATCCGTTAAGGTTTGATGCTTGATGCTTGAGGTTTTCCGAGCGTCCTGTTTCAAGCACTGCACAGAATGAGAGCATTGAGTCATGCCGGGAAACAGAAGTCAACATTGGTCTTTCACAATAGAATAAAAGCCATACACTCATCTACACAATGAGATCTATCATAGTGATGGGATCTGCTGAGCAATGATGACACAATTATCAAGTCATCAGGGCCTCTTTAGTCATATTTTTGTATGGAATGGATACAGCGTACATGCCTCTGAGTACAGAGATGGACATCAAAAGCACATTGATCCATATCTTCACTGCGTTACAGAATTGCATTGAAGGGACATTTAGTGCACAAACATTTAGTCTTCAAAATCCCAGCGGTTGCTTGGATACAAGTAGCCCGACTGTAGAATTGGATAGCAATGAGGGAGAAAGAGTTGGACTATAGTATAGATGGGCATATAGAAAATAACACAACAATCATATATATATAATGCATCATATATCTGCTTGTTTCATTGGCACTAGATATTACTTGTTATTCTCTGTTCTCAATGGAGCAGTTGCACAAAATAATTCTGATGCCGTGGTGAATTTTCTTTTTACATACTATTAACATATAAAACAAATTCCAATGTTATTTTGGTATGCTTGCAAATCCATTTGGCAAAGAGGATGTGTCATCAAAAAAGGAAACTGATTAATACAAAGAGAGTACACTCATCAGATCCAACCACCTGCTTCTTTAAATAGTGATACAACGTTTGGCAAGGGCACAACAGTTTTACATTGAGCCAGGGTGGTTATGCTACAACAAGATCAACAGACATATCATAATTGTGAATATAGTTTGACACGCTGCAGTTTAATTACAAAGACAGCAAATACAAAATCAGTTAAATACTTATGTCACCACAAGGGGGCATTTGCTGAGATTTGGTACACATTTTAGCTGTTTCTGAGGCCAGTCAGTGGCTTCGTTTTGAGTGAAGAAGGATACCAGGAAAAGGTCTGCACCTGGCCATACAGGCCCATCTGATTAGCCAGGGTCGCAGGCCAGGCGATCTGCAGTGAAATGAACTAAACCAGGCTAATTGTATTGCTCCTTGGCCTCCCTGGGAGGCTTTGAGCAGGGAACAGCAGGCTCAGAGTCAAAGTAATTCCATCCTAGAGCAGTGGGGGCCTATTAACCCAGGAACCACCGATATTATGGATAGTGCATATTTTGATTCCTCTGTATGTGATAAAAAAACAACAGATCCAAGAGATGGTTTATATTCTCCGAAACATCAGATGATGATGATAATGGCAACATGATTAATATGATGTTGTTACATTGATTAGCATCATTGTATCATAACCTTTACCCCTCCAAATCTTGAATTTTCACATTAGGATATGCAAAAACCTGTTGGGTCACTCCTATTCTGTATAAACATATTATTTCTGACCTGGGTCAAGTTACGGCACTCCTAACCTGTATAAATGTATTATTTCTGACCTGAGTCAAGGGGCTTTTAACAATGAATGCCTCCAACACCACCAGTGTCGACCATTGAAGATGGCAACAGCCATCTCATTAAGGGAAAGCCACAACCAGGCTCACTTGTTTCCTCTTTCCCTATTCCCTACATAGTGAACACTATATAGTACACTATTCAGGGATTAAGGGGGAATTCGGATAATAATCATGCACCAGAAATCCATCGACATGACGTGTATTTGTCGCGTAAACATGCCGACACGTGTTAGATGTCTCCCTGTGACCGCTCATTTGCATAAGAAACCCATATGTGCAGGACCATCTCTATTGGATGAATCCGATGACAACGAAATCCACGTTGCATCATGAGATATAGTGAGGAAATAAGTGGGCATCAGTTGAACACTTAGTTTAAGGTGGATTATGGGTATTAAGTAGTGCACTAATAGACGGAACCTGATTTATACACACACATTGGAAGTGAAATTTGAACAAGGCCATGAGCACTTAGCTTGGAGGCAGTGAGGATCAAACAAGCAACCCTCCTGTTGACAGGTGACCTCTACCCCTGGACCTACTTCCACCTGGGGCTGGTGTCCCTCTGCATTGTGGATGTTGTAAAGATAAAATGGACAAGTCTTTTCCTCTTGGTCATCCAGACCATTCATTTCTGGTAAAAGAAAAACCCAATGTCCCATTAGTGATTTCTCTTGTCCACCCGTGACCAACCCCTCACTCCAGTAGTATAACAGAAAAGGGCCAACCAATCAAAATAATGTATAACAGTATTGCTATTACGTGGTTTACATAAATGACACCTGGTGAAAGATAAACACGATTTCCATCTTATAGGCCTACTCCAGTGACCGACTTGTGTAAAAAGTGTAAAAACGAATACATAAAGATACACTAACAACAACCAGTTAATATCAAACATACACATTGGCGGTTTACATTTGAATGATTAAATAGGGAAAACATGCCATGACAACATGACATGGACTAATAATAATGGACACACCATATTCCAGTTGTTTAACGGAAAGGGGGGGGGGGGGGGGGGGGGGGGGGGGCAACACAAGTAGGGAGGCCGAAGAAATACTTCAACATTTTACATTTATACACCAACTCTCTCTGATTCTGAAAGTACATTTTAACAATGTTGCTTAGTTGTCTGTTTTTTTCTCTTAATGGTCTGTGGCAACAATCAATCACAGAGGAATTTGTTGATGGTGGGTTGGGCTTGTGAATACTTCGGCAGTGAGCACTGTTTCTGTAAGGATGAATACAGATCAATAAATTTTTTCTTTGTCATATCTATATTTCTTTCTCAGTTGAACATGAATAGAAGTATGTGTTTGTGTATGTGTGTGTGTGTGTGTGTGTGTGTGTGTGTGTGTGTGTGTGTGTGTTTGTGTGTGTGTAGCCAGGTGTTTTGATAGATAGCCTGAAGAAGGCCTTCATTCGTCTTCATAGATCGTGGTCTACATCTCATGGCAGGACCCAAGATACCAAATACAGTCAATCATTGGCTGTGTTCATATCTGTACAAATTTAGTTGGAGTAGTTATTTAGTAGGCCTACTCATTTGAGATTTTCTTCACAGGGCAATGTTTAAATGCTTTATACAATATGTATATCCTATAATTATTATAGCACTTAATACTTTGTTTAGATGCCAGACACTGCAACTATCAACTCATGATAAATAGTGTGTCTCTGTATTAACATAATCCCAATGCATTAAATATTGAATTGTTTTGTGTATATTCTGATACACGTGCCCAAATTTATATCCTACACAGCCCTAATCATTATAGCTTCCACTGCATATGACGTCACATTTTTTGGCTTTATTTTTCTTTCCACCATTTATTTGCCCTAACTTCAAACGTAGGCGTCATAAAACAAAAGATCGTTCATTTCTATGTCTGCCGACCTGTGAGGTCACTCTCCCCATTCTGCCCCGTGTCCATGTTATCAACACGACTGCTGGGATCGGGATGACGACACCTTTGCTCCGCCCCAATGCAAACTCGCTCTTTGCGTTCATTTCATTCTTGTTCTCATTCCGAGCATTCTTCGCATCTCTGTCAGTCCGACTGCGTTTTACGTACACCTTCCTGGCTGGCCCAGAAACAATACAATAACTTTACACAGTTTTCCAATATCAATAATATCACATCTAAAAAATATCTAAAGAGGTGATTTATATGAATGTCAATAACGGATGTGTTTGAGGTAAGTTTCAATGTAGTTAATGATATGCAAGCAGATCGCAGACTTCTCGTAGTGGTTTTACATCATGCTCTTGAAATATTTATTCATTTTGTCTTCTTAAAATAGCAATGTGGCGATTCTAATCAGTTCGTCCCATATTGTTTAAGAATTGCCATCGATGAGATGGCCGATTTTCCTCGGTGTTGCAACAGGGTGCTCACTTTGTCCACTCAGTGTTGTGGCAGACTGCACTGACATAGCACCAAAATCTTTGACATTTTTTACATTTTTTTGGAAGAAGCGTGACCACACGCCCTTATACCTACGCGTATAATACATCAGGTTGCGTGAGCGAAACATTGGAGAGTCTCAAAACTAAATCCGATTTGAATCAAACGATAAGTAGCGCTTGCATGAGTTTTTGGACAAGATGACGGATAAAAACGGAGGTGTTTTCCTCTCCATAGTTGGATCTGCCGCCGGGAGTTGGAGATTTCACCGGAGAATTTTCGGAAAACTACACGACCGTGTTACCAGACTTGTTGCTTCAACACGTCTGGCTGTGCATTTCTCTGCTCGCCATCGAAGTTTGCGTGAGTATATTCCATATATTTCCCCCCCACCACCCGGGATACCGGAATGCCTTATACTCCCATGTTACAACCACAGCGAGCTCCGCTTCAACTCCTATGTTGCAAGACGGATACAGACACATCTCGCTTGCCTGGCGAAAAACACATAGTTCCACCTCGCAAACAACAATATTTACAATTTCAGAATATATTTTTTTTCTTCATTTATGTACAACGAATAGTCTGGTTATGTAGGCCTACTCTTATGTCAAGTTGGCATGGATTCCGACAAATGTTTCAGAATAAAAGTGGCGTGAATTTGATTTATTTGAAGCAACTCCTATTTATTCGAAAAGGAAAAGGGTGTGTGACGGGAAACCCAAACAGAAAATGATGAAATCGACAGGTTATACACACGGATAGCCTATATTTCCACACGCTGTTGTGTAGCCTTTATTTGGGCTTCCTTTTTTTTTCCCATATCCGCCTTTTCTTTTTTTCGGGACATGCCTGCTCAGCTAAAACTAAAGTAGTAGGCGACTAATCGCACTGGGGAGAACGATCGGCTCTCGTCCATGGGCAGAGCAGGGTTGTAACTAAGTTTACTCTTTACTTTGCCCATTATTTGAGTGTTATATTTTACAGAGGCAACGCAATATGCAGCAGTTAATAGGTCATTATGCGACATCAACATTCAATTAGCACTGTCAGTGATGATATGGATGTCATATTTCCAGTTCCCGATTGTAATCGTGCTACTTTGCTCTGCAATATACGGTCTTTAGACTTTCTCTTTTGAACAAATCCATAAAGTCAGCTCAGCTTTCTAAACATGCTTCATGAACAATTTCAAAGTCTTGTTTTTATTCAAGGATATTGCCATATTGTTGCATGTTATTATTAAGATCATGGCCATTTAACCTGTAATGACAGGACCAGTTATCAGAGTAGAACAGGAGATTGATTGTTAAGAGATGTATTTCATTTTAGTGACTGTTGACGTTCTTTTGGTTTATTATATATATATATATATATATATATATATATTCTTTTTTTTAATATCTGGAAATGGTAACCTATATGTGTATCCAAAACGGGGTTAACAGAAATGTTCATCTCTTGCCCCTGGGCAACACACAATTATCCTGAGGTAGAGTCATTGTATTGACTCCTAAATTAATAGAAAATGATTTTGATAAGGCAATTCAAAAAAAGTGTTGTTACAGTTAATTGTTGTTTCTCATACATTTCAAATAGGTTGTATAGGACTATTTATATAATGGCTAGGGACATTATATCAGCTATTAATTTAGCTGATATTTAAAACGTACAGGGAGTATTCTTTCAGACTTAATTCAAACATGTTACAATTGTAAGAAATAGATTTGCCTGAAAGGAAAACAATTGAGTCAGCAAAATATGCTTTGTTTTCAGTTTATGCAACAATTGGACCTGTTGGACGATGGCCTGAATGACATTTTCAAAATAATAGGCTATTGTCTTTGCTGGAACACGAGTCTAGACTTTGAAAAGTGGGATTTGAGCTCTTATGTATCGCTTAAAACTAACGTAGTCACATTTATGTATTGTTCGATGCTTTACTATATAATGCCCCATTGTTTGACATTTGATTATTTTACATATTATATGACCTCAGTTACATGGTTATTGTTAGTCTCTTTGTTTGGCTGTCCATCATTGGAATTGTTTTAAGCTAGAATGCTGTATTAATGATGTTTACATAGGTTGTAGAACCAGTGGTGCATTGTAATAGTGTGGTCTTAACATGTAGAACTGAATTACTGCAATTAATGGAAACATTTGATACCAATAGCAAGACATGGTATTATATAGACCTAACCATCATTAAATATAACCTTACCTTTCTATAATAAATATTAAATTTTACATCGTTTTCTATAACACCCTGACTAACGTCAAAGCATATGCAAATTGTATGCAGGAGGAAAAAATTTATTTCTTGCACTAAATCAGATTTAAAATGACGTTCAAATTTGAACTGTTGATGTATTTATAACGGTGTACTCAGTAGACCACCACTCTGGTCACAGTCACAGTTAAAGTCGTAGATATTAAAGAACCATCCAAAAAAACCTAAATGATAATGCTTATCAGAAGCCTCTCAGCTAGACATTCAATTGAATCACTTATTTAATTATATATGTGTATCATTCAATGAGACAAGTGACTAGAAAGTGGGATTTTGGACTAAGCCAACGTCAGATGAAATGCCATGAAAATGTCCTTGGTGGAGAAATCGATAGACATGTCTGTTCAAATGATAATCATGTGAATGTTGGTTTTTGGAGAGAGTTCAAAATTATTTAATATTGAAATTCATTGTTGACCTATAGCAAGTAGCCCATGACACCAGTATTTAATCGAGTTATTGTTGTAATATTCCCAGCAAAAAACAAGAACATTTAACATAATTTTTTTCGCTGGGAAAAACGGAGGTTAAATACTATTTTGTTTTCCATAATTTAATCTCAAATCTATTCTTTTTTTTATTGAAGTAACATTGCAGTAAACGTATTTCATCCCTGTATTATCTGTAATCTCTTCATATCTAAATTAAGGAAATTATTCGTTACAAAGATGATAAATCAGGTGTCAAAGCAAGTCCAAATGCCAGCCTCTTAGCACTCAAGGTTGGCTGGAAAGAAAAGGAGAGAATCCAGTGGGATTCAGAGTGTGCGTGCCCTACGGTAAACCCAGGGTTAGAAAGGGAATTGTAGAGTACAGGCAGCTGCGAAGCACTAAGAGCAGGGCCCCAATGAGGCCAGTGTAGAATGCCACCAAAAAGGAAAAGCAGGCTCAAAGCCGCTGACGTCATCTAAGTAAATCTGCTTCAGTACCGCAGTCGTAAAATGACTGCCAGCTACCGAGTGCACTTTGGCCTTGTCAACAACCTCAGCCCTGGTTGACAAGGCCAAAGGGGTGTTTGGCAGTGTGATATTACTTTTTCCGTGGTACATCTTGTTATGGTAAATAGGATATAGCAATCCATATCCACAGTTTGACTTCATTGTAAAGAGAAGCTACGGCGAGTTTCCACTGTTGCTTTTATCGCAAGCAACACAGGTCCGAAACCTTTTGTGATGTTCTTAAGATTACGGTGAGAATGAATGTAAGATGTTATCACTAGAAATGTTAAAATAAATGGAAGACCTTAAAATAAATGGAATAATGGAATCCTTTCTCTGTAAGTTATAAAGGAAAAAAATAATCATCATTTTCAGACTTTGTGTCAGAGAGATGTCAGACAGCAGTCATTTAGTTATAATTTGTACCATTTGTTGCTGAAATCCCATCCTTATTTGGAGAAAAACATACAATGTGTTGTTTTTGTCTTTGATTAGACACAGATGAAAAGCAATATATAATCCGTGAATCATTAGATGAGTCAGTTTCTGAAACCATCATAAACGCTTGAGTTCTTGGGCACAGTCAAAGCAGGAATTCTAAGCCTCTCCAACTTTCTTTAGCGTTGCTCATAGAAGCAGTAGGGGCTTAGAGTCAAGCCTCCTACTGACGAAAGGTAAACTTGCAGCCATTGCACAAATGGACCAGGTCACATTCATTGAAACTGTTTTTATGTGTGACTTGTATTTAAAAATAACCTATCCAGCCCCTTGCAAACCACACTCCCTGTTGCATCCTAAAACATTTAATTCCTATAGATTATGGATGATCAAAGCAGACACAAATCAATGCATCTTCTCTGAAGTTTTAGTCATATTTCCAGCCCTACATAACCACCCACAAGCAACCAATGGATTTCAAAGAATTGCACCGTCTAGCGAATGACAAATGGATACTTAGGCTACCCTAAGTGCCAGGGCTTCCATGGTTGTCCACTAGTTGTCTTAATGTTTTGGTCAGCAGATCCAGTCACCACCACCATATATCGTAATGCCTCATCTCTTGCGCAACATTTTTGTTGGCTAACCTTCCAGAAGATTTGAGAAAATTTGCCTCCAAGGAAGGCATGTCTCAATGTGCAGAGGTAGACTTCCTCCGTCTAGTAGGAAAAGGTGAAGAAAAGGTACACAACACATATTGAATCAAAGAGCCAGTGATCAAATTGGCTATCTATGGCACTGATGATGCATCTGTTTGTTTGGTAGACAGACATGGATTGGGAGAAAACAATGTCACTTGTAGTAGAAAACAACAGTTGAAACTTAGGAAAGATTTGTTTATTCAGAAAGAAAACGGAATATGAAACACACTGAGCGTCATGTCTTGGTACAACATGTCACATCTGGCCAGGGGGAAAAAACATGAATGAAAGATTTTTGACTGCTGCTTTTTTACATCTGTGATGCAGGACAACTACAACCAAAAGTGTAGTAAAAGGTTAGCGATGAAATAAAGTAATTTAAGAGGAGGAGGAGGAGGTGGAGGCGATGAGAACCAAACGAAGGAGCCATTGGAAGAGTCCAAAGCTAATGGTGGCCTTCGTTGTCATTTCTATGATTTGTTTTGTCATACCCGTGCGCACGTGTCTTGAATGAGCCAGCGGCCCGGGTCTCATTCTGCTCTGCTCTCATAACTGTCAGGAGATCCTTTATCTGATGGACCTTTATTTACAGCTTCAATTTCCTGAGCTTCTCGTGTTCCGCCTTTCTCCACACCAGCATCACATTGGGGAATATGCAGTTTGGAATGTAGCGCATATTTTTTTTTAAGAAAAATATTTTCCAAGCTTTCATTACATCTTCTGTACAGAATAGGAAATTATTATTTTTGTATTATCAGAATTTTTTGATTGTTAGACACCCAAGGACAGGGATGTATTAGTAGAACAAGGAGAGATATGCTCTCCAGTTCCAGACATATGGCTGTCTCAAACCTTAACCAGTGCTTCTTTGTTGGACTGGACATCTCCTGTGTTGTTCACGTCATGACAGTTATAGCTGTTTTTAGGTAGAAGGCAGGCAGGGAGGCCTGCACTGACAGTACCTGTAAATCAATGTGCTTCGCTGACAGAGATTGATCCCAGTGTCCAGACGGCTGCTGGTTGGAAGGATCCAGGTCTCATGTTTGAGCGGGATGATGTTGGACAGATTCCTTGCACCTAAGCGTGCAAGTTTAAAGAGGCATGAAATAAACACATGGCCTTTGCCAATAACTGGAGGAGCATTGGCAAGCTTGCCAGCGACTCAAATGGACCTTTGGAAATTGGTATTGAAAAGCTTGCTCATTCATTCATTAGGACTCTATAGCCTGTAGATTTTATTTCATTAAAACTTGATATAGTCCTTTGTATGGTCAGAAATTCTCATTTGAACAGTCTTTAGAAATATTTCCATTATTACTTCGGTGGTTTGTGTTTTTTTTCCTCTTTCGATTTATTTTTGTCTTAGGATACATTTGCAGTCTGGTTAGTATTTCCGTCAAATACTTTGTACTTAAGAGGCTCGTTTTTATTCTTGCTTAATCTAGATGGTGGGTTCAGGCTGAACTATTATGCTCAATGTTGATACTAGATAAAGGAAGAAAATAGCCTATTGCCATAGATTTTACATGCACATATTTCTGAAGATTCCTTTCTTTAACACTGCATGCGTAGGTCCTCGCTGATGGATGTGTTATTCCAGAGTTAATTAACCTGCTTTAATGACATCATGAAATTGTAAATGGAATTCCATCTATGTATGTCATTGTGAATGTGCATGATGGGTAGCATATTCTGCAAAGACTAAATGGAATACTTTTGACAGCAGCAGTAATTAAGAAGGCCAGGATGTGTCTTTACAACATGCAGAATCTTGTAATCACCTGGTGATTATAGTTTTCAACATTGTGGACTTAACTGCTATGGGCCATTATGGAGTGCACAAAAGTCATTCACAGAGTCATTATTGCACCCTCTAAGATAACGGGCACAAAAGAACAAAATTACATTTGAGACCTCTCATCTGTTATTTCATTACCTTGCTGTGTCTGATGGGTAAAATGGGTTTCTCTTAATTTAAGAAGCTGGATTCCAGGTAGGCGAGTGGTTTATGTAATCTGGCGATAAGTGTCATCTCCCTTAATGCCATGTCACAGCTACCCCACTCCCCTACTACCACATTCACGTGTTGCATTGTCACCTCCCCTCCCCCCATCACACAAATAGGTCTATTTCCATGGTTCCCACCTTGTAAAGACAAGAGTGTGCAATTATCCATTGGCCTCATGTGTTTCTACAGATGACATTCATACCTTCCTCCGGTTGTCATAATTAGGCCTGGGATTCTAGAGCACTTAGAGACCACATCAATGGGCAACTCTGCCATATTATTCACATGTCTCCCATCTCCAAAGTAGCCATAGGACACAAAAGAAACAATGCACAGCAGCTAGTTATCCTTACCAATGTAGCTAGGCATGGCTGGGGGAACAAAATGTTATCACCACCAATGTTACTTTGTCATGTGTATAAGAGGTTAATACATGAACTGCATAAGTAATCTCACATTCCTCGTATAGCCTTTTTACTTTTTAAAGATAACCCTTTCAAAGTGATGAAGCGAAGCAAAACCTTTGCATACTACCATCAACAAATCTGTGGACAAACTCATAAACATCCACATCTTTTCTTCTTGGTAGTTCTTTGCTTTTCTATGAGATTTCACATTAAAGTGGTGATTAAAGCCACGCTACATTGTATGATGTTGAGTCTTGAGAAAGCACAGACATTCAATCGGGATGCAGAGTGCTGGAGTTCTGTGGCTAGCCGTGATGGGGTGATAATTATTCCCTCTACTTAATGGTCTGTTGTTGGAGAATTAATGATCTATGATCACATAGGCCACAGTAGCATGGCAACACGAACCAGAAAGGATTCTATATCAACTCCAAGGAAGTACAGGGTGGCGTATGGGAGACACATGTATCCCTGAAATGTCAATCACATTTCTATTTTTGTCTCACCTGAGAAAAGACTTCATGTGTAAAGATTGTTGTATCTTTTCTGTATCACTGGAATTTAGATTTTTTAATAATTGGATGCAAAGTCATTCCACATATAGACATTTTCACTCTCCTGTTCTTGCTAAAGATACAGTAATGCTATCTTTTGTTAGCTAGAGATATTATAACACAATACACAAAATAATATTTTAGTACGCAGCTTTTTTGTAAATAAAACTATAATGCCAGGCTTTGTAGCCATCCAGTGGGTAGACTCACTCAATGGCTCTGTAAAATATAAGAGACAAGCCGGTGACCTCTGTATTTGATTGATAGAGATAATATCAACATTATAACTGTCTGACGTGAGGAATTTATAATATAATTCATAGATAATATATAGATAACTCTTTTAATATATTATGTTTACAAACATATAGACAAAGACATAAGCAAACAAACAGGAACATACAGAGATAGTACTATGGTGCACTAATATGGTATTTTATAACAAGTATAACATACCATATAAATTAGTGTCTATTACGCTTACTAATATAATACACATTCACATGTTCTGTAAGACACATTATCTTGTTATCATTTCATTATTCTGTGCCTGTTGATAAGCTCTCCGGACAATAACAATACTCTCGCTCTCTCTCCCTCTCACTCTTACATTTTCCACACGCACACACGCACATGCACACCTGCAGACAAACTCCGATGACAATATTGTATGCGGAGTGATGGCAAGACACACACTAGACTGCTATGAGTTTGATCACAAGGAAGTCACCAACATTTCATAAAGGGTGTGTTTATTTATTTTACTAAATATTGTTTGTAATTTCTGTGTTTGCTTACAAAAATGCTAAATTTCTCCTCAGATTATGTATTGTACCAAATGACATCCTTACTTTTTAATCTTCCTTATTTAAGCTAACTGCCCTGGTCATGCATAGTATATTTAAGTGATGTCTAAGTCATACATAAAATAAAGTGTGTTAGAAGTTAGAACATGTCTTAATAATGTGATGACATGATCAAGGGTTACTGCTGCGTAATTATGTTAGAATCCAGTCTATTGGAGGAGTTTATTAGTGCTTGCATACATTTCCTATACAATTTGGTCTAATGAAACATTACTGAGAGCTGCACACCAGTCCATCGTGGGGTGAAACCTTGTCTCTTTTAATAACACCGTCTTTATAAACATTGCACCATAGATACTATTCACACTGAAAGGCTTGGCCAAAAGAGCCGTCTGTATTTTGCGATGTGGTCAATATGAATGAGATTAAGGCTTTAATAAGTGGACAACACCATTTGTCTCCCTCATATTCATTCTCCATCAGACACGGCCAATAAGGAGATTCATGGAGATATGAGTCCCAACAAATTGGCGTATTACTGACGTAGCATTTCTCAAAAGTGCCATCAACGCCACTACTGATGAATATCAGAAGTCACAACACAATAGTTATTTGTGGAGTGTATAGTTTTGTGTCAGGGCAAAGGGTGGAGTTGCTGGTTCAATAATTCATCAGGCATCACAGTAGCAGTATTCATTTCCTCGTGTGAAGTGTGAGCAGGCCACCTGTGGCCGTGAGAATGGCAAAATAGGCCTGCGTGAAATCAATATACACGTGTATATACGGCACACGATGAATCTAGATACACACTAAATGGTAGAGGTTATAGGACAGAAGAAAAAAGACTACATTATCAATGATAAAGGTAAATGAAGAGTACTTCCGTTGCAGACCATGTATTTTGCAGCGGCTGACACATCTTTTTGTTTGTCACTGACACATTCTTTGTCTTTTAAATATAATCGAATAACAGCATTCATTGTCGTTATTACATCTTTGCTTTGGACCACAATCAACACAATTTTACACTCATTACTTTGAGTAACATTCAGCTGGTTAGTGAGAAGCGCTAGACAAACAGAGCGTCCATGCTTCTTAGCGGTCCATATGGGAATTTTCCCCCCCTCCCTCATCAGTTTGTGAGTTCTGCAGAGTCAGCACGAAAGCACACAAAAACGGAATTCAGTAAAAATCCCTCCTCCCCACTCTCTGCTGGGAGTTTTTTTTTTGTGGATTTCCCCCCCCCCCCCAACAGCCTGCCTCCCATCTCACCTCCCCCTCCCACCTCCCCCCCACCCATCCCGTCACCACCATCCCCTCCTAGCACCCCTCATGAACTGACACACGCTAGAAGAAACATATGCTGCTATTTCCACTTTCCGGCAGCTTGTGCTGCTTGGAAAGAATGGAGCTCAGCGGTTGCAGGGTGGAGAGAAAAGGGGGAGATTAAGGCAACTGCTGCAGAAGGGTGTCGGTTTAAACATTTATGTGGAAATACAATACAAACACATGTAATTGGACATTTGAAACAACAGCCCACATTGAAGTGCTGTAAATTCCTCGACAAGGACGTGTTTTCAAGTTCAATCTTTCCTCAGTTCCTTCACATTGTTATTATCACAATGTTTGCTGGTTCGATTAACGTAGAGGTGGTATCATTTACCATATGTCATCTAGTTAAGTACCGATATATCATTTAAAAAAGCAAATTTTCTTAATAGTATTTGTTTATGTCTCACATAATTGTTCCAAAGTTGTAACGTTGTTAGGCTTTCTGTGAGCGGGGCCGTCTGTAAAAAAAGGTGTGTTATTTAGCAAATGTTTTTATGCCACTTATTTATCCAAATTGTTTTCATTGACTCTGCAAAACTCACTAGTGTCACTCTCAAGTTACTCCTATGACACTCTCTAAACAATGCCATATGGAAGAAGAGTGAACTTGAAAGAATGGGTTATTCTATGCATCATTTAAGAATAATTCATCTTAGCTTCTACATAACCCACTCTACGGTGCCACCACCATGTAAAGAAGTCTATTGGTTCATCACAAAAACTATCGTGAACCTCAAAACACGATGAGCGGTGTTAAAACCTGTAACATCCTTGATGAATCCACATGACATCGCTCGCTTCAATTGGACTAATCTTGTCTTGGCTGGGTCTCCACGCTCTCCTCCGTATTGTGGATCTGCTGGGGCTGCGGGCCTGGGCAGCGTTTTGGGGTGTGTGCTGGAGGCAGCTGCCCACGCATGCAGCTACACCCTCTCTGTCCTGTGTGTGTGTCCTGATCTGATCTTGTCTGTGTGCTTGTTTCACTGTGTGCGGACTATCTCCTTCAGGGCTCACCCTAGTCCGGTCCAGGCCTCGGCTTGCACAGTCCTGACCGCCGCCACCGCCACCGCCACCGTCACCATGGACCCCGGCAGTTGGAGCGGCAGTGAGAGCCCGGCGGAGGACCTGGACAGGCTGAGCGACTCGGCTGATAAGCCCATGGACAGCGACGCAGAGGGGGTATGGAGCCCCGACATAGAGCAGAGCTTCCAGGAGGCGCTGGCCATCTACCCTCCATGTGGCCGCCGGAAGATCATCCTGTCTGATGAGGGCAAGATGTACGGTGAGTACAAGAGTCCACCTTTGGTAGTCCATGGGGGAGTGAGTGTGTGGGAGTGTTATTGTGTGGGTGATTTGCACTTGCAGTTTGTTGTGTTGTATACACAATATAGTGTGTAGAGACACACGCAAACACGGTGGACATAAAGCCAAGGAATTGATTTGAAAATCGTGTTGAACCAGATGATTATGCATGAGACAATCAGGATAAAAGCCATACTGGCTCACTGATGGTGAACAACTCCTCTGGCCTTCCAGAAGTTGCCTGTGTAAGCGGAGCAGCAAGGTTTGGTCAGCAGCAGATGGTACTACGGCTGCCACCAGCTGTAGCCCCTCTCCTCCCTTCAAATCCCCCCGCCACCCCCATTCCTGGCTGCCTGATGTCATGGAAAGAGGGATTTGTTTTCTCCTGCAGATTTGGACTGTCTCACAGACTGTCAGTGTCAAGGGAAGCCGAAAGACCCCTCCTCTCTCTGTCTCTTGCTCTCTTGTCTGTTTCTCTGTCTGTCTCTTTGTCTCTGTCTCTCTCTCTGTCTCTCTTTCTCTGTCCCTGTCTCTCTCCTGGGCGTTTGCTTGCAGCTGTCATGTGACCCCTCTGGCTAAACAAAATGTTAATTCTAGTCCTCCCCCCCCTCCTCAGCCCTAACCAGGAACCTTCTCCAGTCTGTCTTCCATCTTACTCCCCTTCTCCCTGGCAGGGGCCGACTGGGGGTGCCAAACAGACCAACACACGCTCCACTCTCCACTCTGGATCAGAGCTCGGCAAATTGGTTTACTTCGGGTCAAAATGATTAACATTAATTGCTACCTTCAGCACGCAGTAAATCCTTACATGGCAAAGTCGCTGCGGTTCAATTGATTTACCAGCAGAAAGATTTTTGAAATATAAGATGTTAGTGTAAAAAAAATTTGAACTATATTTGAGGCAATCTCTTGCTTATGTTTTAACTCTAGTAGCCGTAGTGAAACTATCGTAAACTTTAACTACGGCCAGGGGGTGACAGGAAGGTCTCTTGTTTAGGGTAAAAGCCGAAGCTGGGCTAGTCTCACTTTCTTCTTCTTAACACCATTTGGATTGGATCGTAAAGCTGAATTAACAGTTCCGTATACAGCATGTTTGCTAAGCGTGCCAACAGCGCAGTGCATTTATACTTCCATATCATGTTAACGTGTACACAAGGGGGCACTATAGTATTTCCGACCCAAAATGTACACGAACAAATCCGAAAAAAGGGAATGGCAAGACATAGTCCGTTTTATTGAAGATATGTTGAAAAAGCAATATATCCATCTGAAAAATATGTTGCAAGATCAGTAGTAATAGTAGTGGGGTGGCTTTTCTTACATATATTCTCCTACATTCATAGTACACTGGGAAGGGCTTAAGCCACCCCCCAGCCAGACCTGTTGTTAGAAGGTAAAGAAAATGCCAGATGCCTTTCATTTTGATGTGGGCCCGGCGCTTCAAGACATAAAATCAGTGGTGCTTTGTTTACCATGTAAATTTCTTGCCTGCGTCCATCAGATTTCCATAAGGGATGTACTCCTTGGTAGCAGGGCGTCTTTTCAGAATGCCATCAGAGATGATGAGAAACCTGTGAAGAGTCCTCCAGAACGGCTCCTAGGCGGTGATTTCTCTAAAACAAGAATTCTATAAAAAGCCCAAGATTTGTCTTTTAAGCAAGCAAGGGCTTGAGCAAATGTGCCTTGTAATCCAGCTCCATAGTCTTTTTTTTTTTTATAAGCAGACACAGGAAGACAAAACCACTCCTGGCATGTAATATGAAGCAGGCGCAGCAGAACGGGAAACATGTATTTGTGAGAGTAGAGGCCACTAGGGATGCTACAGTGTTCCATACACAGTGCTGATCACAAGAGGAGCCGCCACGAGTGCCCTTAAGCCCTTTGTTACCCAGGGGCAGAGTGCTGTTAATTAGCAACAGTCTCTATAGCAACTGTCTTGCGGTACAAAACAATGCTTAATTTCTCCTTCTTGTGGTGTTTACCTGGAGTGTTTTCTGATGTCCAAAAAAAACTATTGGTGGTTGGCACTGTGCCCATTCTGTGAGGCTAATTGTGACTTGGACAGGAAGCATCACAGCTGTTCCCAGCACTCTCCCTGGCCCCCAAGTCCACTGGCCACTAGATGTTAAAAAGCACAAGGAAAACATGAAGACCTTAACATTCTACAGTTACACCGTTCACCTGCTGTGCAAGGCTGCATTTATTTATTCAAGAAATTGGGTGCATATAAGAAATGACACGATTCACACAAATTGTATGTTTATTCATTGATATGCATTTGCACATGCCCCGCTGCAAACTAAATAGCATTGGCTTCGTAGCTGAAGAAAGGACACAAATTGCATATTTATACTGTCTAAGCCCAATCCACATAAGGCTTTTTGTTAGTTATCTTTTCATTGGCTCTCTTCTATTTACAGACAATAAAGCATAGGTAGTAGTATTTTATTGTAAATTACATCATTCAAAATAGGGAATTCTTTTTATATTTAAGAAGATGTCTTGGGGAAATAAGTCGCTGTATGTTATTGTCTTCACTCTGGTTGTGATGCCACAGTTTATCCAATTTGTTTCAACATGTTATTAACACCACACAAGTCTGATCCGACTCACTAGGCTAAAACGATAACTATATAGGCTAGGCTAATGGGCTGGAATGTTCAGTCCATATCATGCTGCCTCCCTCTCGGAGTCCTTTGAGGTAAAGCTCCTCCCGTTACCTCTCTGCGGTTGCTCTGCCACCTCATCAGCGCTCCAGCCTTTAGACCCCTCCTGTGGGAACTAAGTGGCACTTGGTTTGCGGGGATGCCAAGGATGAGTTAGATATAATGAGCAGACCTGGCCTGCCCCAGATGGCCCTGCAGCACAGCGCTCCTCCGGGGCCTGTCTCGCTGGGCTGAGCACGCTCGGTGCTGGAGCGAACGGGGACTGAGCCTCCCCGCTGGGCACATAATGAGGAATTCTGGGATCAGCTCAGGCTCCCCCAGTCACCTGCATTTACTCAGAATGCAGGGAGGAACTTGGGTTCAGAAAGACATTACCCACCACCTCCACTATAATCCCCCAGCCTCGATTTGTTCCCCGGTCATTGTTGTTGCTGCAACATCACCGAGTTTTCTCACATTGTGCTGGTAACAAAAACTTCAAATTGCTTTATATCTTCATTCCCCCATTAGAGATGAGAATAAAGATGACGATGGAGACAGTGGTAATGCTTTAGTATAAATCGAGAGGTTGTTGTTGTTTAGCTTTAGATAGCACGGTTATGCTACAGATGTTCCTCTATTGATTTGTCACATATAAACACTAATATGTACTAGGGGGGAATACTGCCTTTAGTTGTTTGGGGGGTTGGGGGGTGTAGTGCGAGGGATGTTTGTACCAAGCTTGGCTTTCAAAGAACTGGCACTGATGCATTATTAAGGGCTCAAAGGCACAGTGTAGCTTGTAAAAATGTTAAGGGAGGGTACCTTCTTTTTCATGTGGTCTCTTACTTAATTAACCACACTGTGTTGGAGATCTTACTTGGAGCTCTCTACACCTGTTGCTTTGCATACTGGACAGAGAACTAGAGAGAATGAGACTGGATCTTTAATGGTCCAACGGACTGCTTCTCGGATGATGGCTGATGCACTGTTGATGGAGCAATCAATGCTATCTTAATTCACCATCATTGGTTTTGCTCAGTGGCGCTATGTTGCCATTTATGAATGTCTGTATGTTTGTATGTTGGTTGTGAATCTGAAAAAATCCAGTGCATAATATAGGCCTGTACTGAGGTGCTTTGGTGCTTTGGGGTGTATGTTTTTCCATGTTGATGTGACCCAAAGATGTGTAATAACAAGACATCAGGTCAGGCCTGTCGCAACTTCATAAATGAGGCAAGACCTAAAATAAAAATAGAATAAAATTGTTTTAACAGAGCAAAGAACACAGAGCCCAAATGTAGCTGCCTGTATTTTTAGCTTGCTTCCAATAGGACTCGACTATATTTCGATGTGAAAATCCCAAAACATAATTTGGCATCTGTCCCTACATGGCTGTGTGCTTTGGGGTTAACACCCCATAGATTTATTCTATCTTTCAGGATAGAACATAAAAAAATGTTGTGTTTTAAGATGTAAATGATTATTGACTATGATTATTAAGGAACATAAGTTATTGTAAAACTTGAACTTGAAAATCTATTCAGGGATATAAGTGTAATCTTGCATTCTTTTGTACACATGTCCAATGGCAACTTCTTAACTAAGTTATTCATTTTTAGCCCTGTATTTTCCAGAACATCAAATGTTCTAATTATTAAAATTTCAAAAAGAGTCCATGCAGTATAGTCTCAATTTGTTATCAACCACACTTAAAATATGTACATTTTTCTCGGATAGCAGGGCATTCGCTGTCTGAATGTGGAGTTTGTTGGGGTGTGTCTCAGCTCTGAGGTCTGGTTGAGGTTCTGCAAGCTGAGCTTCTGGTTTCAGGTTGCACGTTCCCAATTGGCTGCCATTGTTGTTCTTGAACACAGTTAAACTCTGAGTTTTCTTAAAGATGCAGTGTCAAGAACTGGGTCTGTTTGATACTGATGAGAGAGAGGCCCTATTCTGTGGGTGAACACTTTATGTTGATGGCTTCATATTATACTGATGGAACCATTTTGTATAATCAGTGTAGGAATGGCCTGATGTAGCCGACACAAGAGATGCAACTGAATCTGATCAAAAAGGAAAGGCTTTATTTTGAACAATGCCATGTTACCTTTTTATTATTCTGTTGTTTGAGCATACAAGCTATGGCAAAGGCATAGCATGAGAATATTGGAATGGCCACATCTAATCCTACAATATTACAATGATAATTTTGAAAGAAATTGCAAATAGGTTTCTTGGTTAAAATTTGATTTCTTCAACAAAATTAAAAACCACACCACAGCTTCTGCATGAAGCCAATACAAATGTGGCGGGGGGGGGGGGGGGGGGGGGGGGGGGGGGGGGGGGGGCGACACACATCATGGCCGTGAGGGCGGACTTCTCACAATGGTCAGCGATAACACCTCTTGCTTTTTGCTCGGGTGCCACATTGATCCTGAGAGATTGCAAGTATTGATTTGACTCGGGGTCTTCTTACTCTGCTGTGGGCGAGGCGGGTAGAATGCACCTTCCCCGCCTCTCCTCATCATGTTCACACATCGCGGTAGCTAACCCAGTCACTCGTTCCCCCCGTGGGACTCATCATAATTACACATGTCCCCACAGATTAGTGCAGCAACCTGTCCAGCTGTAATCGCTTGGGGTTCTGCTCTCTTGCTTACGTATTCCTCTCCTCAGCCTCTCTTGAGGGGCACACCTCAGCACACGTACGAGCCTCTGCTGTAATGTATGTGATGATCAACTCAGTGACTCCTAATTGATTGAGTGAGTCAGACAAGGGCCGGCTGTGCAAATGGTTCCCATGTGAGAGGATCACGCAGAGCGAGAGAGAGAGAGAGAGAGAGCGAGAGAGAGAGAGCGAGAGATACTTTTTCTTCCGCTATACCTTGTGTCTGAACACGGGTCCAGTTCAACAGAGGTCCTCTGCTGTAATGTTCTCGTGTCTCCCGGAAGGCAGAAGGTTGCTGACCTGCTTTTCTGATGTCTTGTAAGATCTGGAAAGAACAACTCACCTTTGACCTCCACCCCCCCCCCCCCCCCCCCCCCCCCCCCGATCCCTTTTGAACTCACACATTACTCAAGCGCCCCGGACCCCCAACCCAACAATAAAACCTTTTATCCAGCTCAATAAAGCCATCTCAAGTTTATTATCGATTTTTCTTGATGTCCAAGGGTGAGGAAGAGATAGTAAAAAAGCTGTTAATTACAATTAGACACAATATTACGCAGTATTATGGTTGAAATTGATTTAGCTGTGGTCGGATTTTTCCAGCGTTTGAAGGATGGAGTCATTTCATGTTTTCTTTTCCCTCATGAGATTTTCGCAGCTGTAACGGTCAAATATAGAACAAAGGAAACATGTTGAAGGCCCAGTTTTGGGGGCCTCAACATAAAACCAGAACAGTCAGCAAGAACGTCTTCAGGAATCAGAAGGCCGCAGAAGCCCTGGTTTTTAAATGGTGTTCAGTTAATAATATGTCAGTCTGTACGGAAAAGTCCTGGTCCTTATTATTAACGATCAGGGAAAGCCGATGGGTCTGTTTCAATACTGGTTCTTAATTGCTCGAAGCTGAGGCTTGATCACTCGTAGGTTGAGCACCAGCGGTATCGTGATAACGGAGCAATGTGGAATAATGACCGATTTGGACAGCTGAGCTGCTTCAGTCGCATGTTGATGATCTGACCAATCACAACCTTTAGACTTCCTAGCCAATCACGTTTGTTAAATGTGGCAATACACAGCGTGAGATGTCAATGTCTGACGCAGTCTAAGAATCTCTAAATCCCTTCCTGTTAAGTTACACTGATGTCTCCTCGGTCCCAATCCAATGTCAGGATGCATGGTGTTGAGGCCACAATTGGTATATTCGTATAAGTTATATAATAACCACTTATAACAATTGTTTAAGCCTACATAGGATGACAACAAAGCATCCGTGTTTTAGTTTGTTGCGATCCTTCAACAATCAACAACAGCCTTGACTTGTTATAGATTATAACATATAGTATATGTCGTTTAATTTTGTTTATCTGTAGAAAGAACCATCATTCCAAGCCGGAACTCTGAAGGAGTTCAAGTCCTAGTTCCTGGCTGATTGTATAATCAAAACGTTTTCTTGCCACTGTTTGATTCCAGAACCTGTGAATCAAGAGAGGAGCCTCCTGCTAGAGGCCTTAATTTGGTTGCTATAGTCAATCGTGATGCTAATGTCTGCCTGGGATTCCTGAGTCATCTATCACAGATGATGGCAAAGCCATGGCTTATGTGGGCACACACACACACGCACACGCACACACATGCACACACACACACCCAGGCTCACGTGCATAGAACGGATCCCTGTCTAATAACCCATATACTTTTTGTGGTCTTCTTTGATTTGTGTAGGAATCCTCCAGGTTTTCTTGTTTCCCTTTCCAAAGCTGGTTAGGCTGAATGGAGACTCAAACTTGGCCATAGGTGTGAAAGATGTGTGTTTATGTTTCTGTTGTGGCCCTTCAATATATTTGCATTGTACACAAAGTACCCAATGCAAACCTGACCATGATTATTATTTTATTTCTTTTCATTTGGAGAACATCTTGAAACCCCATCTTATCTCTAACCCAATTTTGTACCTCAGAATGAAACCTTTCAAGTAGTTGCTCTCAATGTTTGCCATCCATCTTCTTGACCACGTACCAAAGTATGAGCTGCGGTTTAGTAAAGGGTTGTGGTCACAGTGTGTTGCTTACTTTTCTTTTCCGTCATTTAGAAAAGGAGTGTTGGAAAGGAATGTGTGGATTTTTATTTTGAGTCTTTGTCTTTGGTTGTCAGCACAAAGCCAACATATTTGGTTGGAATTGATTATGGATAGACATCCTGATACATTTCCAGCTCAATAGGTGTGTAAGATCAACAAGAGCAACACATCCACTGCCTATTGGAATGTATCACTCATATGGCATTTTTATTGAATAAACATTTGTGAGCCCTTTTGTTCACAAGAGATGCCCTGACCCACAGAAAGAGCAACGTAGCCAATCCAACGTGGTTTCTGGCCCAGCTCGAGTCTGTCTCACATCCATTGACATCATAGCTGAGTACTTGGCCAGATGTGGCTGTGGTTTTGTTCGTGTTCATCGAGGCCTGTTACAGGAAATGGTTTCTTTTCAAATGGAGGGATAAAAGTACAGCAAACCAGTAAAGATTTATCCCTTCACTCAGAGGACATAATCTAGGAAGTATGATATTTAATATGCCATTACTCTAACTTAGCCTCATTGTTCATCTTAAGGCATTAGAGAATAAGGCATTAGTGCTGTAATTCTTTTTGTATTTAGCAATCAGAGAAGATTGGGGTTTGGCAGGATCATTTACCTTTTGATTATATTTGATTCCTATTTTAAATGTTTTCACCTGAATTACAAATTTCTAAGGCGTGTAATCATGTTTTCAAGTGTAGAATTTCCCTTACGCAAACAACTTTAAAATATGACATAAAAGACTCCTACATCAGACTAGAAATGCTTTTTCGTTGAAGGTAACAAATGAAAACTGCACTCTCTGGATGTGTCACACAGGAAAGGTGTTAGCAAGAAGTGGTTGAGAAGTGGTGGATTAAAAAGAGGACAATGAGACACAACAGTGCTGCGAACCTTCACAAGCCCAAGAAAGAATAGGGAGAGAGCTGTACTGAATGGCATCCAACCTTTCTCTCTTCCCTCTTATCATTCTCTTGCCTCCACTGCCTCTCTCCGTCTCTTTATCGCTGGCTTTCTGTCCTCCACCCTTCCATTTCCACATGTATGCATGCTTTGCTATGCCTTATTTGTGAGATCATTTGCATCACCTCTCATGGTAATCTAGTGAGATCGACATTTCCTTAAGGTTTCTTAATAAAATGCTGACCAATGTCGGCAGGTTTTCTGCCTGAATGGGGGAATCAGCTGCTAGGGCCGGTGGCCAGGGCAGGGTGCTGCTGGGGTTCAGGGGGAAGAGTTGAGCCACCATCTCGTGCCATTCACGGGCCCCCAAATCTGTAGGGACAGTGTGGGGTTGAGCTCATTTTGGCAAAGGAAGGGAAGAAATACATGCTCCTCCAGCTGCCTTAGTAGTGTGACTCCTCCTCAAGGTCATGGTATAAATATAACGTATATTATATTTAATATACACACCCCCCCCCCCCCCCCCCCCCCACCACACTCAACTCTGTCTTTTGCTATAAATACAGGGTATTCATCAAGCAGCAGGTCTCTATATCCTATAGTAGCAGAGGAGCTTTTTTCCAAAACTAATAATCACAGCAGTGTGTATTACAGTTGAGTCCCTTTCATTTAACCACAGAAGCAGCTCAACCACATGACAGGAGAATGCAGGGAGCCTGGCAACATTCATGCACACACAGAGGATTGGCAGCAATCCCTGTTGCGATACTTTACTACTAATATATACCTTAATATTTCTCAGTCATATAACCATATAACTTTAACTGTTGGAATCTCAAATCTCAATTGACTGTCATTATATGTTCAGAACTTTTTGGTTTGTGTTGAGTACTGGATTGGATGAAGGTTATAAGTGGAATCCACTTAACTCCCCTGGTAGCTTTGAGAAAATAACATACTATCATTACTCTGTAAACTAGCTTTGGTATTTTTTGGATTGTACAGAACTAGCACAATAGTTAATACTATAGTAATACTACACAGTATTACTACTTATCCTTCTAAGTGTGTGTGTGTGTGTGTGTGTGTGTGTGTGTGTGTGTGTGTGTGTGTGTGTGTGTGTGTGTGTGTGTGTGTGTGTGTGTGTGTGTGTGTGTGTGTGTGTGTGTGTGTGTGTGTGTGTGTGTGTGATCAACTGATTCTCTAAGCTCATGCTAATATGGAACTCTATGATATCATCCCATTTTGGTCAGGGGACTTGTGCTATGTCAGTACCAAAAGTAGAATATGCTTGAGTTGGCGCCACCTTGTGATGTATAATCAATTTCAGATAATAATAATAATAATAATAATAATAATAATAATAAAAAACGTACAGGCCTACAAGATTGAATAATAGTTTACGTGGCACATTTGTTCAAGATTTAATCGTTTGAATTTTAGTAAAATAAAATACAACGTTGCTACTTCCCAAACTTCAAGGGAACAATAGTGTAACTATTTCCCGTGGATAAGCCATCCCTTTCTGTACCTCTGTTGATGTACCTCACACACTATACCCACACTTGGCTTGTGCATATTGATAAGGCACTCTGGATAATGGTGATTTCAGGTTGGCTAGTTAACAGGGTGGTTTCTTTTTCACACCTGGTGAAAAGGATAAGTTATTCAGTAGTAAGCAAGCTTTCAGTCTGCCATTTATGTTTGGACTATGTGTACACAGCTTTTGAGTTTTTGAAAGTAGTACTTGATCTGTTTCAGTTGATTCTGTGTGATCAAGCTGGAGTTATCAACCCCTAGATGTTGTTTATTTGTCCAGAAAGGTGTCCACTGGCTTGCTTGAGACTGACATAAACTTCACCACGAGTTCTGACTGACAAAAACCCAGAGGTCAAGACTTCCCTAGGGTCAAGACCTGTAGGCGTGGAAGACAAACGCATATCAAGTTTTATAGCCTCTTAAGAGTTTTTAATGTATATTGACTGTACAGGTATATAGGCCGTTTTCCTGGTTTCTGAAATTGTGAAATTGAAACTTTCGATGGGTTTCGATTTTGTAGAGCGAGCTATTGAGAAAAAGAAAAGGATGCAGTCAGTGTTTTACGATTGTCTTTGAATAGATTTAAGAGTAGATTGATGGAATGGTGGGTAAGAGAAACAACAACCTCTTCCTGAATCATGGAAGTGGCATTCAAAGGAAAAGCTCCACCCCGTCATTCATTTAGTGCACGTGTGCAGAGCAAAGACATGCACCGTCCATGTTACGTAACCACAATCACACTCTTTCAGTGTCTTTTACACACGCAACAACAATAGACATGCAATGCAAAAAACTCCGACCTGATATCTGCCTTAGGTATCAGCCTGATTCGAAATGGTGTTGCAATTTCATCTGTAGAGTATGGATGTAATTTAATTAACCAAGTCAAATATATGCATTGTCTTCCTTTTAGTATACTGACATTTATTGTGTGTGTGTGTGTGTGTGTGTGTGTGTGTGTGTGTGTGTGTGTGTGTGTGTGTGTGTGTGTGTGTGTGTGTGTGTGTGTGTGTGTGTGTGTGTGTGTGTGTGTGTGTGTGTGTGTGTGTGTGGTAGGTAGGTAGGTAGGTAGGTAGGTAGGTAGGTAGGTAGGTAGGTAGGTAGGTAAGGTAAAAATAGAGCCAGCATGTTGAGACGTTCCGCGCAGGTGTGCAAAGCATTTCTATGACCTGTGTTGGCTCTTCAGCTGCACACAACTACAGTACCTGCCTACCTATAATTTGTGTAATAGTTTTGGGGTTGGCAACGTGTAATTACCATGTGAAAAGGCTGTGCCCGGACGATTGCGAATCGTTTGGGCAATTAGTGCAGAGCTGAGGACAGAAGAATGTTTGAAGCCTCTGCTAATTGGGAAGCTCTACAAAACCATTTCTTTAATTAAAACATGATGAAAGCAGCACTGTTTTAGATGGATACATTTCAGTCGCCATTCTTTTATATAACATTATGAATGTCCAGGTCTGTGTTCTTTCATAGCAGTCTTTGAAGAGAATGGAATTATATTATGTTGTAGATTAATTTGAAAGGCCGTCTCTAGACAGAGGGTTTTTCATGGTAATGCAACATGGGTCTCCCAGCAGAAACTGGATCTGTCTTTAGAATTCCTCTGTGATATGTGAAATATTGAACTGTGTATTCCATTGCAGCAATGCGGTTTACATGTATGAAACGATTTAACATCTAGGAATATATATATATATATATATACTTTTTTTTTATAGTCAAAGTCACAACCCCAACTGGTGGCTCTGGTGGTTTTATAACGATGATGAAACTATTATGATTTGAAAAAGAGCTCTTCACCTCGACTATTGTAAGAGGCAAAATAAATGCTTGTTCAATTGAATATATTCCACCTGTTATGTGCCGTAGGTCGTAATGAACTCATTGCGAGATACATCAAGTTACGGACGGGAAAGACGAGGACTCGGAAACAGGTAAGAAATCCCTGGAAGGATTTGCATGATGTCCCACTCTCTGGTAGAAATTGCACACGAGATAGGAGTCTAGTCAGATATCCAACGCACGCATGCACGTAAACACATGCGCAGACAGACACACAACACAACACAATGCTTAGTTGCATGCATGCATGCCTAAGCTGGTGTATAGCCATGATACAGAATGCCCGATGCATTCAAACAGGTAGGACTGTGGCTGTATAGACAGAAAACAAAATGATCAATGTGCATTTACTCTCACTTATTTATTTTGTATGTGTTTTTATATCCTTACGCTTAACATTGAACAGTTTGAAATATTTTTTTAATCACTATATCTTTGCAATTCAACATGCATTGTGTTGCAAGACAATAACAAAAAAAACACAAAAAAACAAAAGGACCTGGCATAAGCTGGAGTGCAGCCACAGTTTCTCCGAAAGCATTCTTTCCTCTGAATGAATTGAGGTTGCACACTTTGCGGGACTAAAGGCTTTTATTTGTGGGCAGGTGGAAGCACAAATAGAGTGGGACTTGCTCTGATCACAGACATGCCACAGAAACCCGGCAACGGGGCTCTTTTTTCTTCACTGTAAGGCAATCGAAAGTGCATCTCGGTGCTTATACGTCCTCTAGAAACACCGAAATTGGTGCTCAACACTCGAGGTGCAGCCCATAGCTCTCTGCCACCCAGACTATTTTTGCAGTCCCGCAGCACCAGTGTCCTTAACCCACCACTGCACTCTGCTTCATTAGGGTTTAGGGCTTTGGTTTAGTTTTTGCAACTACAATACGTAATAATACAAATAATAATAATGATAACTGGGCTGTCTGCAATCTATTCATAGATTTTCTTTAAAATTGTTATATAAATATATAAATAAAGCAGTTAGCCTTTGTCACGTGAACATACTTGAACAAGTGTGTTGCGTTTGCGTGCTGATGGGCTACTGCGCTCGGCTAAGCATGTGAACAGAACAGGCTTTGTGGTAAAGTGTAAATTACTGTTAGTTATTTGACACTTAATAGATAATAGATTTAATAATGCTAAATGAATGCTGGCTACAATTACTTAATTGATTCCATCGATTAACAATCTTCATACACTACAATTACTTTACAGAGTAATGTAGGTGTAAGCTTAACACTAAAGGGGCATGCATTTTCCTTAATTGTTTTACTTAGGTGGAAACAAGTGTAAGTATTAGCCTGCCCCTGGCACAGTTAGTAACACTCAGACGTGTTTGTTTTTTTACCAGCAGAAATAAGGTTTCAGCTCTTTTTATAATGGGACAGTGTTTATTTGACATTTATGACGGTGATAGGAAAATGAATAACAGTGCTTTAATAACACCCCCATCATTTCTGTGAATGTTAACCTACCTACCATTCAATATTTCCGACGAGGTGAATGTTAAAGTTTAAAAAAAAACTTGTGAAATGTCTCCGCCAGCTCCCAAACGAATACCGGCCGATTGTCATTCAGTGCACAGAAGACCACATCTGTGCTTTCTTAATGTGCACTAAAGGGGCCTGCGTCCTCCTTAATCACTTCACTTAGGTGACAACAACAGACAGCACAATGCTTTATTGGCTTTATGCGCTCACTGTGCGCTTCAGAGATGCTGCCATTGTGGGACGCATCTCTTGCTTTTTAACCAAGATATGTGTTATCTACTTTGTACTTTTATTGTTTTCTTGTGTTTTTCCTTTTCCTTTTTTTATTTTGTTAATGGAGGTGTCTAGTCACATACAGGTCTTAGCGAGAAAGAAAGTTCGAGAAATCCAAGCTGCCATTAAGGTAGGTCTGGCTATGCCCAGTTGCAGGGGGCTTTTCATTGCCATGGTTACAGGCTGTTCCTTTGTTTTCCTCCCCTCCCCTACCCCGCAGGTGTCTAGTCACATTCAGGTTCTTGCCAGAAGGAAATCTCGTGAGTTTCATTCCAAGCTAAAGGTATGCGCTTTTCTGCTTCTGGGCATGTGGTTGCTGTGCGTTTAGCTGCCTGTTTCCCAGGTGATGGAGTGAATGCCTGCTACTCTGATTCCCCTAACCCTTAAGTTCTCACTTGATCATCTCCTATTTCAAATTCTTACCCCCCCCCCCCCCCCCCCCCCCCCTTTACACCATCTCCAGTCCACATCACTCCCTCCGCCTGCTTTTTGTATCTCTCTTTCATTCTTTACTTTTGCTTTAAGATCACCTTTGGCTGGCTAAACAACAAGGCTAGTTAGCATAAAACACAACAATAATTATAAGAAGAACAAGAAGAAGAAGAAGAACAAGAAGAAGAATCTAATAAGAATAATAATAATCATTTTCAAATGTCTCATTCATATCTTCCATACGAAAAATATTGTTTCAAAGCAAAAACACTCATTTGTCGAGGTGGCACAAGGCCTTCTTTTGAATGCTAGTGTGCCACTAGAGTCCGTGTGTATGTGGGGAAGCATGCTGGCAAGATGCATTTGGCTGTTGGTGAGTGGCTGTGAGCTGTTTGAGGTCAACAAGCCTGCGTACATCTCTTACCAGAAGATATATTGCTAAAAGGGCATGTCCCCCAGGTTTTATTTATTTAAAAAGGAAGAAAGGTGAATTTAACAACCGACACTCGATTTACAATGTGAGATAATGAAACCTTTCCCCGAATGGCGTCGTCTTTGTGGCGGTGTGAGTTCAGTATGTAGAATGGCAGTGAAGTCGCTTCTCTCTTCAGCCTGCTGGAAGATGTGCTCTGCTGTTTGGCCCTCCTTTTCGGTTCAGATGAAGTCATTTGAGGACACTCTTGTTATTTCCCCCCACAGTCAAGTCTTTTAACCGTTTTTGAATATGACAATTCCCCAAAAATCGAGGTGCCATCGTCAAATAAGTACTCTACGAATACATTGACCTGGAATATAAGGTCTTTATGAAGTATAACCATGGTAACTATTTCCCCTATCCACCATCCACACCTTTTCATTGGATGGTGACCATTCTTAGAATTCTGATTAATTCGGTGTGTGTGTGTGTGTGTGTGTGTGCGTGTGCATGTGTGTTTGTGTGTTTGTGTGTGTTTGTGTGGAGCAACAGAACGAGTTGGTCAAGCAGCTAGCCGTGAATGGGGCACAGGCGACTGTCTGAGTAGAAACAGGCAGCTTTTGTATGGATCTCTGTCTCTCTTCATCTAAACCAAATCAGGGTCCATTGGCGCAGATAAATCCAAGCAGGCGTTTCCCGAAGCAGTATTAATGGAGATCATGTTAGTTTAGCCTCAAATGATAGCTGATTGTTATTGGTTAATTTCTTTTTTAAATGGAAGACATCCAACCTAGTGACACATATTTTATTTATATTTATATTATATTTTTTATGTCATTTTCCATTCTTTCCTTAGTTAAATAAATAATGTATTTTACATACTCAATGTATACTTGTTAATGATCCTGATGCAATGCTTCTAACTTTTGTGTGTAAATATGAGTATTGGTTTCTAGTATTTTTTACTGCATTGGTCCTCATGACACCTACAAAGTTTTAAACTACTCAACACAACAAAGAAAATACATTTTTAACAATCATACCTTGTTTGTTTCTTTTTAGGTCACAAGTATGGTAAGCATCTGTTCGTTTGATAATTTCTCTGCATGAAACATCTTCTAGCTTGTTGTGTGTACTTCTGCCATATAATAACTGCACATGTGTGTGCGTGTTGAGTTGTACATTTGTCACTGCAACCTAATATTGTGCCACCAAAAGCTCTTGCCATCATGCTTGCCTACGGCCTCTGATATCAATGCATCTTCAGAGGGCATGCACACTTCTGCAATCTACCGTTTATACGGACATTGTAGGGCATTATTGTCTACAAGATTATCCTTAGCGAAGGAATTTTTCCAAAACATAACATGCAATGAGACACGCACCTTTTGTAGTCTTTAATTTACTGCAGTTGCAGCAGTGGATATATTTTTCCTTTATTAAAAAAATAAGAATGAAAGTTTGAAAGTGGAACATTATCAAGAAGAATAAATGAAAAGGAGAGCAGCTACACATACGGCCTAGGCATTTAGAAGCTCTGCTCCGGGGATAAAAGACAAGCGACTAAAGGCTGTAGAAATACTTAAGCAAGTGGGCCCTCTGTCCTTCAGTTATTCTCCTGGATGTTTGGATGTGTTTTGACATACAGATTAACAAAAACCTTGATGGAACAGCTCCTGAATACTGTATTGATAAAGGAACAATGAGTGGGGAGAATGTCACTGCTCCTTTCGATCTAGGAAGATGTTAGTGGAAGATTAAACCTTAAACAAACTGTGAATGCCAGTTTGCATGCCAGCCGGACCATTGTAAATGGGAATGAATTTCCAACTGTTTTGCCACATTCATTCAAAGAACTACACATAATGGCGTGAACAGTTTGTCTTTCCTTTTTTTTTTTTCTTTTTTTTAACCTGCTGTTTCTCTTTTTTCACTTTCTTTTTTTACCTGCTTGCTGTTTGCCATTGTAGGAGTGAGGTCGCTATTTTTGTACGCTTTTGTGTGGGCTTTTTTTGTATGTTGTTTAGAGTGTGGTTATTGCTGCTTGCACCATGCCTCCCCCCCCCCCCCCCCCCCCCCCCCCTTCTCTGTGAGAGTGCTAAGCGCTTTGTAATTGTTGTTAAAGGACCAGACCGTGAAGGACAAAGCCCTCCAGAGCATGGCGGCCATGTCCTCCGCGCAGATTGTTTCTGCCACCGCTATTCACAACAAGCTGGGGCTGCCGGGCATCCCACGCCCAGCGTTCCCCGGAGCAGGGGTAAGAGAGCCGCATCCAACCCCCTACCCTACACCCCCCCACCCCCCATCCCCATACCGGCCCCTGATCCAGCACCCCCATACCACCCCCTCCCCTCCCCCATCAGGCTACACACCCAGGGTGGGCCAGCCACACTGAACACCAACACGGGCCAAATCCCATTACACACAACAGCTTTGCATAACCAACCCCTGATCAGTTAGGCACAGAATCAGAGGGGATGGAAGTGAAGATAAGCACTTCTTCAAATGCGGCGCATATTTAAATTGTTTTAACCTTCTGGCGAACAGTTTTCTTACCAAAAGTTCGCGGCTGTTTGTTATTTGTTGTCTTTTAATTTATTGATGTCGTTCTTTAGTTTTGGCAGGGAATGATTACCACCGGTCAGTCAGGATCCACACAAGAGTGAGTATGATTACCATAGAAAGTACTGAATGAATGGCTGATGGATACATGAATTCTATAGCCCATCATGTGTGTCTTATTGTGGATTTATTTTTATCTCTCTCTCTCTCTACCTCTCTCCCTCTCTCTCTGTTTCAGTATTAAACCCTTTTCCCAACAAGGATATCCAATCCAGCCAGCAGTCACAACAACCATTTCAAGTGAGAATTCACGTTCAAATGTACAATTAATAAAAAAAAACACAAATACAATAAACAAACATACAGCTTTTGGCCTTCAACCCTATTTGCATTAAAAAAAAAACTAAATTCATCATTTACAATAACTCATATTCTTGTGTTGTAGTGTTTAGGTATATATATTCTAGAAAAGCTATAATGATAAAGGCTGTGTACAGGGCACTTTGATCAATTGCAACAAGATGGCAATAATTGTGTCATGTTTTCATGTTGTGTAAAGTTTTCATGTTGTGTCGTATGACAAACAAACACAAGTGTCTCACTTTGACTTGTAATGTCTCACCCGGCTCATGCTGAAGCTAAATAACCAATAGAAAGGCTGACTATGCGTGCATAAAAACTAAATCAATGTAAGGAGCGAAAACCAGGGCAGAAGTAGGCATATTAACAAGTGAGGTTTTGGCCTTAGAGCATTTTGATTAGTTTGAATACTTGTCTAATAGAATTCTACAATGCTGGGCAGAATAGCCACATGGCGGGATAGTGTGGTGGCTAGGGTGTGGAACCAGCTGCAAAGTCACAGCCCACCTCCCAATGTCAGCAGCCTACCTGTGGCCATCCTTCAGCAAGCTGCCCAGCAGCCCTCACCTGCTTCTCCAAGCCCTGCATCTGTATATTGTTGGTCAATCTGGACAACTGGATTTCCTAAATGACCTGTGTGTGTGTGTGTGTGTGTGTGTGTGTGTGTGTGTGTGTGTGTGTGTGTGTGTGTGTGTGTGTGTGTGTGTGTGTGTGTGTGTGTGTGTGTGTGTGTGTGTGTGTGTGTGTGTGTGTGTGTGTGTGTGTGTGTGTGTGTGTGTGTGTGCGCGTGCGTGCGTGCGTGTGTGTGGGCAGGTTATGAGTCCTCAGCAGCCCAAGCCTCCACGGTCCCCGCATGGCAAGGTCGCTCCATCGGAACGTCTAAACTTCGGCTGGTGGAATTCTCTGCCTTCCTGGAGCAACAAAGAGACCAAGACTCTGTAAGAGAGCACAAAACACTCCCATTCTCTTTCAGTTATTCCGCTGTGCAAAACCTATAGATAGATTCTAGAGATGGATTCCCAGGCATAGGCCAGGTCAAAATATCTAGTGGTTACCGTAATCTCTGTGGTAGACCTTTGCAGCACTGTTTATATTTCTATGAGCCTGCTAGATAGGTCAAGCAAGAAAATCCATCGCTTCACACAATGCTACTTTATAAGGCTTAAGGCATCAGCTGTACGCTCAGGACTCCCGTTTTTCTTATTGTTTACTTTAAATCGAGCAATTTATCAAGGTTTGTGTACATTCCTTCGATTTATTTTTTACTGATAGTGTATGACAACAGACATCAATCTTGTTACATATTTAAGAGGGTTGGGCTGCCTTGAAGGGGCTTTGCAGGCAACAAAGCCTCGTGAAGGTTGGTGTGATGACAAGGTTTAAATGTCCCTCAACATAGATGAACCAATGACGAACATTAAAGTGAAATGCAACACACAGTATATATTTATTTATTTACTGGCCACTTCCCCAATCTTGTATTAATGGATTGCACTCTGTCTAACCTTCCATTGGTTTTTCTGTATTCTTTTGCTGAAATTATTCAAGGTGCTTTTTGAATCGTATTCTGTTTTCTAGCAGTACAACAAACACCTGTTTGTACATATCGGGCACACCAACCATTCCTATAGTGATGCCCTGTTGGAGTCCGTAGACGTTCATCAGATTTATGACAAATTCCCTGAAAAGAAAGGAGGCCTGAAGGAACTCTTTGGAAAAGGTCCCCCAAATTCCTTTTTTCTCATAAAATTTTGGGTGAGTTTCACAAAGCTTCTAAATACAGTGTATGTGTTCTTAAATTGTTTCATATTGTATTGCTTAAAATGTATTGAAATAAGTTTGCAAGGACATTTATTCAGACCATATTTTTTTGGTCTACTTTATAGTTTCAGTCTTATTTGTCACATTATGGATTCGATTTTAAATGGACCATTTTGCTATTATTCATCAGTATATCCAATCCTAAGCCTACTTCAGTTACCAACTGATTCTAAAATCCTGCCTAATAAGAATCTATTCAGGGCCATCTTAAGTAAATGAAAGTAATCAGAGTCCAAACAGAGAAGCTCTCTATCTCTTCATGTCTGCAGAATGCGCTCTTCTATATTTGGACTTGCATAGCAGGAGAGACTGTGATCAAAGCAGTCCCTAATTCTGTCTAATATATCAGAACAATAGGGTGGCCTGGTTGCGCTCCTAATGGCTGTTTAAACATTGCATGTATTTTCTCCATGATGCAACATGCTAACCAGCGGCAGTCAACAAAGTGGGCCCATATGCACTTGGACCAAGTCCCCTTCACATTTCTTTTGAAGTGACCGACCGATCTAAATTTCAAATGAAAGGCAGAATCTACACAATAATGAAAGGATAACTGCTTTGCTTAATGAAGGAGGAGAATGATGCAGAAACATATCTTGTCTTTTTGTTAACTACAACTAAAAAGCATGTTCTGGACATACAAAGGGCTGTCCTCTGGAAGCAAATCCTTTTAATGAGAAAAATCAGCCTTTAGACAACTTAATTGAATTCTTTTTACAATTGTGTTCCCCCATGAATGCATTTGCATGCACATTCAAATGGCTCTTCAAAACGTAGCCATCACTAGAGGGCAGTGTGTTGGTTTGACAGTGAAAGTGATGTGTGTGTGTGTGTGTGTGTGTGTGTGTGTGTGTGTGTGTGTGTGTGTGTGTGTGTGTGTGTGTGTGTGTGTGTGTGTGTGTGTGTGTGTGTGTGTGTGTGTGTGTGTGTGTGTGTGTGTGTGTGTGTGTGTGTGTGTGTGTGTGTGTGTGTGTTTTCCATGCATATACACTATACAAGCTATATAGTCGAATGGTAGTGAAATAGTAGGAAACATTAGTTCAGTGTTTCTGAAAGAAATCTCTACTTTGCTTTTAGCAAATTTAAATTAAGATATTCATCTAATATTTGCATTGGTTATGTTTGTCTTGTGATTACCAGGCTGACTTGAACTGCAACATTCAGGAAGACACAGGAGCATTTTATGGAGTGTCGAGCCAGTATGAAAGCTCAGAAAACATGACCATTACCTGCTCAACAAAGGTGTGCTCCTTCGGCAAGCAGGTGGTGGAAAAAGTGGAGGTACGATCCCCGCAGTTATTAGTTATGAGTGATCAGTTTTGAGTTGACTGTGAACTAGTGACGGTATTCTAAGGGTTACATGAGGTAAGGACACCGTGAGATAACCCATTAGCTAAGCTTCGAAACATAGGCTATAAACACATTTGTATTTTTTCTTAGCCATGTAAATGGTCAGTTTCTGTCCCTTTGTTGTGTTGCTGTTTTATTATTATTTTTCTGTTTTTATTATGTATGTAATTATTTATTTATTTGTGTTTTTGTAATTTTTTATTATTATATGTATCTAATGTATTATATTGTGTTCTTTGATGTTGTTCATGAAAACTGGTTCTGTTGTCTTTTTCTATCTCTGTCTCTCTCTCCCTGTCTCTCTGTCTCTCTCTAGACTGAATATGCTCGGTTTGAAAACGGACGTTTCGTCTACAGAATAAGTCGGTCTCCGATGTGCGAATACATGATCAACTTCATCCACAAGCTCAAACATCTGCCGGAGAAATACATGATGAACAGTGTGTTGGAGAACTTCACCATCTTATTGGTAAACAGTCAGCTCCTCTCTTCAACCTCACACTGTCCCATGTTCTGTATATTGCTGTATTTTAATAAAGCGCTAGACTTTGTACGTGACTGGTTTGGAGTACGGGAGAGGCGCTCTATCTGAGAACCCTCTCATTCCTCCCCTCTTGGCTCCCTGATGGGTGGGTGGGTGAGTTTGTTGGCTCTGGTTTGCTCCCGCTGTCTTTAGAAAAAAGAGTTGTAGCACAGGCCTTGAGATGAGTTTGTCTACCTTTTTGCCTGCATTCCTGCCATTCCACAGGGAATGGAAAAGTGTGGGCAGTCTCATTATCTGCAGGGGAGGGGGGGTCATGGAGGATAAGAGGGGTGGGTCCCTTTGTTTGTTAGTCATCATATGGCGGAGGGGGGGTTGAGAACCTTTACTGTGCTGCCGGGAGACTATCGACAAAAAAATGAAATGTTCTATGTTTAACGCAAATGCCGATTTCTTTCTATTTTCTATTTTTGCACAATGCAGGTTGACGAGTGGGAAGTTTATCAGTTCAACATCTCACCGTGGCTTTTTATTCATAAGCCAGATGACGTGTGACACGAGTCGATGTGTCACCTAGCGATGCACAATGCATTTGTGTGCTCATGCTTTCGTTCCCCTTTGCTATTCTTTGGAAAGGGTGACATGTTGGTCTTGTGTCTTCCAGGTGGTGACCAACAGAGACACTCAGGAGACTCTGCTGTGTATGGCGTGTGTGTTTGAGGTGTCAAACAGTGAGCACGGTGCTCAGCATCACATCTACAGACTGGTGAAGGAATAACAGTCCGTCAAGCCATTCCTGACATTTTGTTCTCCACAGATTGATCAACCTCAAGACAAGTGGCAGTGCCTCTACGTACCTGTTCTACATTTTAGTGTTGGGTAAAATTAGTGGTCATGAATTCATTTTGGTTTTGTTTTTATTGTCTGTGTTTTGTAATTTTGACTGCAGCTGTGAAATGCGGTACAGATTCATGTTTTAGTCTATCTCTGTTTGATATACATGTGGTGGTATATATAAATATATATAGATATATATATATATAGATATAACGGATTTGCTGGTTGAGATTCATTTGATGAACAGAAATATATGTTGTCTTCTGCTTTATACACGCAAAGGAAAGAAAAAAGGTCCCAGTCTTTTTCCCCCCCATGGGATGACAGGGTCTATTTAATATGAATGAGTGTGTTTTTGTACGTGTGTCATTGATAACTTGGAATCCCATGTTCTGTAGATATACAAACACCCACAGCTAATAGAAGTTCCAAAGAAGCAAATATTTTACAAAACAAGGCAAAATCTACTGAAGTTCAAGATAAATATTGGTAGGCATGGTCACTGCAAAACGATTAGCTAAACTGTTTTCCAACTTCCAATAACCTATGTGACCCTCCTGAAGCACTCCAAGTCTTACACACCAACCATGGAAAGAATGCACTGTGAACATGTTAACTTGATGGTTTACATCGACACCTAATTCCTAAATGGTGTGCTATTGCATGCTAACAAACTACCTATTTTGCTCGACATATACATCTTTCTTTTGAGACAAGAGTGATAAGGTTCCACAAATAAAAAAGTACTATTTAAATTACTCCAATTGGTCAGCTTGTCCGAAGCACTTTGTCTCCTATTTTGGAAACGCAATAGAGATGCCAACGTTTTTATTTTATATTATGATCTTTTTTTTAGCGCTGTGTTTTTTTTTAGGAACAATACAAACATTGGACAGTAGATCACTTTTAGATGGATTCGTTTTTTCTTCTCTCGGTCGTTGCAGTGTCATTTGTGTTAGAGCCAGAGTGTTGCTGCCTTTATTGTTCACACTAGTCCATGTTTCTGTGGCCTACACCAATCCTGAGCCTTAAACATGTTAAAACCGTGTGAACTCCAAAAGATGCCACTAAAGCTGTGATCTCTTTTCTGAAAGACTCTTAATGTGTTTGCGTTGTTTAACCAATTCACAATACAATCTGCCAAAGTGTAAGTGGACAGTGCCTTAGACGAGTATATTCTGATCTTTCCTGCACTATGTTTTCAAATCTTTAATCAGTCAGTATGGATGAGGAAGAAAATATCTTTGAACAGCGTCTTCTTTGAGATGTGACGAGGTTCTGTTAAGCAACTCACTCTTAGAACTATATAGTGTTTTTGGAATGTGGCACGTCTGTTTAATTATCACACGTCAAGAGATTGTCTATGTTACATTTGTAATCGGTTTAACCTACAACTTTTCTAAAGAGTGTACTATATACATGAACAGACTTTGCCTTTCCTGATATATATGACCAAAAATACAGAGAGAAGTCTGTCATCAAGTCCTGCACGGTAGCAAGGAAGTGCCTTTGCGTTCAAATTTCCAGCATCTGAAAATATAGTGAAGTTATCAATGGAGACGTTGCTAGACCAAAAAATAAGACACACATGAAACCAATCACCACATTGCCTTTTTTAAGGTTTGTAACGATTAAGGGTTAAAAGTTAAAATAAAGATTGTATAGATGCTTACAACACCGTTGAGCTGGCAATCGATTGCTTGCTCAGAACTGATCAATTTTAAAGAAAAACACAATATGTTGCTTTGGTTTTTCAAGGTGAAGTCTGCACATTGGATGTAGCTCTGTTCTTGAATACTGTTTCAAACAGGTTTGATGTCTTTTTGGGAACGGTTTGTTGGTGTTTGTCACAAGGAAAAACTACATTACATGTATAATGATTGTTGTATGTATAAAGAAATTGGCCATTATATGCAGATCTAAAATGGCCAGTATGTGTAACTGATCTGGGTAATTGAAGGCAGCCTTGTGTGAATTACAAAGCTATCATTAAATCCCAAAAAATTGAAGTGAATGACTTAGTCTAAAGTCATCAATACATATGAAATTTGATTTCATGGGTTAGACAAAAAAGAATAATCATCTCATAATTGAATATATATCATAACACCTGTGAACACAATTAAATCATCAAATTGTTTCCAAAACCACATTGAAAGAAACATTTATTTTTAAGTAATTCATTTCTAAGTGTTAAAAGCAGTTTCAGTTTTATACTTTCATCTCTGCTTTTCTGTACGAAGCCATTACGGCTAATAATTTCACTGTAAATGCTACTCAAGCATATATTTTGCTTTTCTTTCAAAACCAAGTAAACAAAGTATTTTACTCTTAAGAATTTCTACATAATTGCTGACAATGTCTATGGTGGATGCAGACAACATTAGCTCACTCATTCAGTATTTTGTCAAAGTCCTATGTACACTGTGGAGTTAAATAGGCTTTTATTGTTATTATTTTATTATTATGTTATGTTTACCCTGTGTATCCGTTCATATTTACTGATTACTTACTGAGATGTTCATGTTTCCCTATTGTGATTGTATATGATTGTATTTGGTTTTGTGACGACATTGTCTGTATATTACAAGCCCAACAGTATATGATAACAAGGTTACTGCTAGTTACTGCTGGTAGACTTGTAGACATGTCATTTCCACTGTTAAACAGCAGGCTGTATACACCCCATTGCCCTGGGATGTAAAAAAATAAATAAAAAAACATCCATGTCCTAATGGGAACTCTGTTAAAATACAAAATGAACAGTAAACATGGGTTGGGTTGAGGAAAAATTACGCAAACAAAGCAACAGTTTAGCCATTGTTATTTGTACTTTTGTTTAAATGTAGGTACTGGTACCTTTATTGTTTCACTATAATTTTTCAGATGTTGGCTTTAAAGTGGTATTCACAGCTCAGATAGTATCATTAAGACACTTGTGTGCTGCTTTTTTTTTCTTTTTGTACAATTGTGCTTTGTATAAATCTATATATTCGCTTTTTCTGGTACAGAATTGTGATATACTTTCATAATGGAAGTAAAATGTGGGAGCAAAGGCGAGGAAAAGAAAAATGCTGTTTGTGTTATTTACTGTACGTTCTTGGTCTGTAACATCATGATGCCTTCTTGATAATAGATATTTTGTAGCTTTCTAGATACTTTGTATGTATGCAATATTGAAGTAAAATAAACCCGGAAATGTTGTATTTTTGTAGGTTGACTCGAAATACAAAATACGAACGCATTGGAGTGGCTTGTTCCAGACTTCACTGCATCGACGTTGGATAAACGGTAGATGGCGCCATTTACACTCGCTTTGCCTTGTTGAGCTAGTGCCCCGATTTTGAGGACAATGTCATTAAACATCAGGGAGCGCTGAGATGAACCATTACCAATGGTGTCAATCAAACGCCCAAAATCCCGTCTGTAAATGTATCTATTTAATGTATCTCTATTTAAGCTTCATAGTATTTTTTGTAAGACTCAGTTGGCTCATCACAGTATTAAAAAAACAAGAGCATAATCACATGTAGATAATGTAATATTTGAGGTGGGAAATAAAAAATTAATAAATGAATGATGTACTATTATGATTATGAATTAAGTAGTTTATGCAGGTAGGCGTAGGGGTTCTCATACGGTTCGTACCTATGAGGGGGGAGCATGTCCTGAAAGCTGAGCTACTTCTGCCAGCCGTAGACACAACAGTCACGTGATCAGAGTGGGGGCACGTCTTAAGTTAGAAGTTCAAACCCGTAGGACCCTTAAGACTTGTAAACAAGTGCAAGGGACCGCGGAGCCCGCTCTTACACGCAAGCAGATGATTGTTGGAAACACAGAGCTAGATGTTGAACGCTATGTTTTTGTGTTTGCTTGGATGCCTTCGGCCTACTTGAAGACGCGGATTTGATCTAAATCGTTTTTGTCATTCCACTCATCATAACTGACCTCCAGCCACATCAATTCGCTATGCAGTCGGAGGAACGCCAGATATCTGTGTGGGTTTGTCAAGAGGAAAAACTGGTGTTGGGTTTGTCCAAACGCACGACCTGTGCCGATGTGGTGAGGGTGCTGCTTCTAGACCATCATCACAACGCGCAAGTAAAAGTGTCCAAACAAGTTACGCTTCGACGAAAACCTCAACCCTATTGCATTGTTGAGATATGGAAAGGGCTTGAACGCATTTTGCCCGAAAACACCAGAATTTTGCGTCTTTGGGACGCATGGGGAGTGGAGGAGCAAGACAACGTAAAGTTTGTGCTCTTCCAACAAGAGCCGTCCGCAGCCAACCACGGTCCCTGCAGGAGCGCAGAGGCGCGCGTTGTGCGCAGTAAAGACAACCCTCGCATTTGTACGGGAACGACAACTTCTAATGCCACCATGTGTTTCTCTCCGGGAAAGCAGCGTCGAATAGTCAGGAAAGCTTTCAGAAAATTGGAGAAGATGAATAAAAAGAAGACGCGGGCGACGTCCAGAGACGCGACTTCGGAACACATCGAGACCATCATCCACTGTGTTGTTTCCCAGGACAACACACTCCGCCAACAGATCCATAGAATCCACGAGTTGGACAAGGAGATAGAAAGTTTTGAAGCACAAGTGCATGTGGACAGAATGAAAAGTCACGGAGTCAATTATGTGCAAGATACATATTTAGTAGACGGCCTGGAGAGCCCCTGTACTCGTGAATGTGAAGCGCTCTCATCGGTGGAAAAGATCGCCAACTTGGAAGAGTATGTTCGTCAATGTCAGGAGATGGTCAAGCTCCAGGAAATGCTGGCAGATCACGAGGCACTCGTGGACAGCAGGACGAGGGACATTCAAGAGGAGTTGAATCGAAGGTGGATGGAGAGGAGGAGGAGAGAGGAGAAGCCCATGGCCTGCACTACATCACCACACCTCATAAAGACACCGGGCATGCATGTTGTTGGACTGGCGGCAGGAAACGACTATCTTTTGGACCACGTTGAGAGGATCCGAACAGAGCTCGATACTAGTTTATACATAGGACTTCGCTTAGACACGGATTTAGATGCGATTGACGACGATTTACAGCTGGCCCAGGAGACGCTTAGAGCCAGGGAAAGAGAAATACATGCTTTACTGATACAAATGGACACTTTGGATGCTGACGAAGAAACATTGACATTCGAGAAGTGCAGTAATGACGTGCCAAAAGAGGGAGAGATGATGTGCAGTTTAGAAATGAGAAGAGGCTGGATTGAGCAAACCAGATTCTGCAATAGCAGCCAGGATGACGACTCGGACACTGGGATTAGTTCTCTGCACAGTCAGGACTCAGACACTTATCCAGTTATCTCACTCACATAACATTGAACAAATTTTCAGTTTAGTCTACTCTACTCCCAAATATCTGGTTTCCAATGTCATTGAAAATAATAACGCATTTAAATGTAGCCTAATCAGATTTAATGTAAAATTAATCCTTCAATAATCCTTCATTGCTATAGGCTGCTATACAATTGTTAAAAAGCATGGAGTTTGCCAACATTTGCTGACATTCCTTTTTTTAATTGAAATTATTTAGTAAAATCCATGGTCTTGGATATTGACATAGTGAACCTCTAGTGAGTGGCCTATTTTGCCAATATTTTTGGGTAATTGTCTTGTGCAGCCCTCCAATTTATTTAGTTTTTTTTTACCATGTGTAGCCTATTCCTCAATGTATTTTGATTATTGCCATATGCCTTGTATGCTACTTTCGATGACCAATGACCCACAATTAGGCTAGCTGAATTTGTCAAACCATATATGCATTCTGCTTTCCAACATACACTAATCAACAATATAAGTCTTACACCTTTGATCTTCCCAAATACATAATTAAATGAATGCCATTCATTTCTATCTCCAGCATCAACCTAATGTTTTCAATACCACACCATTCTCACTGATAATTTCAGTTACACAGTTTGTTACATTAAAGAGGATAGCCAATGCCAGTGCCTATGTTACACTGTTGACAATAACACAACCCCAACACAATGTTGACATCTGAGGCTTTCACACATGTGCAAAATCTTTTATTCTTTATTATATGTTTTTTTAAGAATGTATATAATGTACATATTGTTAGTAGTAGTATTGTTTTGTTTATTTGTTTGTTCTTTGGGTTTCACAAGTAATAGAAAACTTCCAAGTAACACATTGTACTTCTTCAATAGTATCAGCGCAACACCTTTCTCACATCTTTTACTATCCCTGCCTCCAATGAGAACGTAATAGGAGTATAATGAATGGATTAATACCACAGGAAGGCCCAAAGGTGAATATAGGATTTTGATATCAATTTACATAACCAGCTATGTAATTTCTTTTGAGACATGATACTATGTCAATAACAATAAAAGTATGAAAAAAAATGCCGTTGTTCCCAGTGTACCATATTTCAAAGTTCCTTATTATTTAGTATTATAATATTCCTGAATAGCAGGGCCGTTTCTAGCCAAACGATACAAACGACTGCTTAGGGCCCCAAAGCCACCTGTTTGCAGCAGGTCAACGTTTTGTCAGTTTTTTTATAATGTTCAAATTGTGTGAAAGTGTGCAAAAATACAAGCTTATTATATAATTTTAACTCTAACTGCACACATATATGGACAATAAAAAAACGTCTCTTCTTTCAGAACTTAATTTGTAAATTGTATGTGCATTATAGGCCACTCCAATTGTCTTTTTATAACTAACGTGTATTAATGATTATAAACAGGGCTGCCCCCGCCTAAAGATTGTCTTAGTCGACTCCATTGTTTCAAGCTGATAGTTGACTAATCATCACACTTTTAATGTAATCATTTCAGTTAATTTGATTTGGCATCAGAATATGGTTTGAGTTCCAAACCATATACCATAACCATATTTTGAGTGCAATTTCCTAGAAATCCATCTATTAGTGAGTGAAATGCGCTGTGAAAATATTCGTTTTAAGTTTACTTTCTCTGGAGCAGAGAGGGAGGGGACATTGTTTTGGTTGTTTAGTTTCAAAATCCTGCTCTCTTTCACTCTCACTAAAACTCTCAAATCTTACCTACACTGCCTATAATGAGCATGAAAGGTTGCAGACATATTTCTCAAAGATGGAGCCACTACACTATCCTGCCCCCATACTGATGTGAGCTTTTTCCTCACGATAGTAAGAGATTAAATGTCAATTCAACATACATTTATGAAATCAGTATTAAGAATAATTGTTCAGCTAGTGTCAATTCTAAAGTTACAGCAAAAGCATGGATTTTGCAAAGTCACCGCTCGCCACTGGTTAAATGTATACACTTCATGTGCTGCATATTTTGCAGTCATGCTCAAGCCAATTTATTGTTGTGAAATCATTAAAAGAAAAATATATTTGAGGGGCATTTGCTTCCACCTCTTACAAACATGGACTGTATAAAGTCAAGCCTCATGAGACCATTCTGATTGTGCAGGTTCACATTCTGTTTTCCTCTGCAGATCTGGCCTCGAGCCTGTTGAAAGCCTCCAAAAATGTTCAAATAATGGGACCAATCAGCGAGGGAGTTTCACTTGAAGACGTACAAGGAGGGAGTAGAAAAGCTTTATATCTGGGCATCAAAAAGAACTACCAAAAGAAAGGTTAACTGTTTTGCACAGATCTGGGCATCTACTTTTTACATTTGAGAATGCCCTCACCTAGATTTCTGAAATTTGACACTTGTGTAGGCTTTGTGAAAATGGCCATAAACATAAACACAAATCAACAACTTACAATGGCGGGACGATCCACCAGTGATGCTCCAAGCATCCCTTGGTGCATCACTGGTGGATCTCTGGGCTGCTGTCCCTTTATGACAAGACATCATCACTGGTGCATCACTGGTGGATCTCTGGGCTGCTGTCCCTTTATGACAGGACATCATCACTGGTGCATCACTGGTGGATCTCTGGGCTGCTGTCCCTTTATGACAGGACATCATCACTGGTGCATCAATGGTGCATCACTGGGCTGCTGTCCCTTTATGACAGGACATCATCACTGGTGCATCACTGGTGGATCTCTGGGCTGCTGTCCCTTTATGACAGGACATCATCACTGGTGCATCACTGGTGGATCTCTGGGCTGCTGTCCCTTTATGACAGGACATCATCACTGGTGCATCACTGGTGGATCTCTGGGCTGCTGTCCCTTTATGACAGGACATCATCACTGGTGCATCAATGGTGCATCACTGGGCTGCTGTCCCTTTATGACAGGACATCATCACTGGTGCATCACTGGTGGATCTCTGGGCTGCTGTCCCTTTATGACAGGACATCATCACTGGTGCATCACTGGTGGATCTCTGGGCTGCTGTCCCTTTATGACAGGACATCATCACTGGTGCATCACTGGTGGATCTCTGGGCTGCTGTCCCTTTATGACAGGACATCATCACTGGTGCATCAAAGGTGCATCACTGGGCTGCTGTCCCTTTATGACAGGACATCATCACTGGTGCATCAATGGTGCATCACTGGGCTGCTGTCCCTTTATGACAGGACATCATCACTGGTGCATCAATGGTGCATCTCTGGGCTGCTGTCCCTTTATGACAGGACATCATCACTGGTGCATCAATGGTGCATCACTGGGCTGCTGTATCTTTATGACAGCCCATCATTCCTTGTGTATTGCCGGGTGGATTTCCCTTTATAGCAGGATATCATCACTGGGTGGCTGTCCCTTTGTGGCAGGACATCATAGCTGGTAAATTGCTGAGTGGATGTCCCTTTATCACAGGCTATCATTGCTGGTGCATCACTGGGGGAATTACCCTTTATGAAAGTCCAATATCACCAGTGCATTGCTGGGGTGATGTCCCTTTATGGCAGGACATCATAGCTGGTAAATTACTGAGTGGATGTCCCTTTATGACTAGCATCATAGCTGGTGCATTACTCGGGTGATGTCTCTTTATGACAAGCATCATGGCTGGTGCATCGCTGGGCAGATGTCCCTTCATGACAAGCATCATCGCTGGTGCATCGCTGGGCAGATGTCCCTTTATGACAGGACATCATCGCAGGTGCATCACTGGCCCAGCGACGGTCACTGAGCAATGCCCGCCTAGTGACACGGCCCCCCCAACAACATGGCAGCCCAGCTGCTACCTCTGAAAATCAGAAGGAAAAACATGAATAGATGACTGGATGAATAAACAAGGGAAAGAGCACTAACTGGACAGACTTCTGACAGACCTGGCTGGACGTCTGCTGCTGGCATCAGAGCTTCTGATGTGTTGCCATCTCAGAGGAATTACTGCAGTCATACCCACACACACGTACCCACACACACACACACACACACACAAATATGTGTGTGTTTTGAGTGTGTTTATTTTTGTATTATTGTACTGGAAGCAAAGCCCACTGCAAAAGTAGTGGGCTCTGCTGGAAAGACAGCTTGTTAAATATCACGTCATACATTGATGAAGATAGCAGTTGAAGGGAGATGGTACAACACAACACGAACCTGTTTCCAATGACAATTAGCTCCTCACTCTCCGCTATGCTTCTCAGAGACAGGTATGTGGCCCCCCTCTGCAAAGATTGATGTTGCAGTAATATTCAAGTTGACTGCCTCTGGAGCAGAACGTTTTTTGGTTTGTTTAGTTTCAAATTCCTTCTCTCTTCCACTCTCTCTCTCTCTCTCTCTCTCTCTCTCTCTCTCTCTCTCTCTCTCTCTCTCTCTCTCTTCCACTCTCTCTCTCTCTCTCGCTCTCTCTCTCTCTCTCTCTCTCTCTCTCTCTCTCTCTCTCTCTCTCTCTCTCTCTCTCTCTCTCTCTCTCTCTCTCTCTCTCTCTCTCTCTCTCTCTCTACAACTCTCAAATCGCACCTGTAATGAGCAGGTAAGGGTGCAGACATATTTTCTCAAAGATGGAGCCACTACACTGTTCTGCCCCCGTAACCTTGATTGCTTCTTCCTCCGGAAAGAAAGTAAAAGAAAGTAAAAATTGGAATTAAGAATTATTTCTCAGCTAGTATCAATTCTAAAGTCACCGCTCACCACTGGTTAAATTAGTACTCTTCATGTGCTGCATATTTTGCAATCAGTATGCACTCATTGTGGTGAAAGGTTTAAAAGAAAAACGTATTTGATTGGTATTTACTTCCACCTCTTACAAAAAGTAGCTTTCAAACCTTTATTTTAGTTGTGTAGATTGTCTAGAGTTTGATCACTCTTCCTTGGATGAGGTCATATTTGAAAAGCTTCACTTTAGTTGCTCTGACTAGGGTCAATGGGTCGGAGGAGTGGAGCAGGATCAAGGCAACTCTATCCATATTCAGGAGGACATTTGGTCTCACATGGAGGGGTACACAAAATCTCACTCAACCAGTGATAGCCTACAACGTTGCATTACCACCAACCTATCCATTTATGCTCACACACCCACATATCTGCATAGTAACCACGCACACATCCCTGTAACAGTACACGCACACACCAATAAGTGTCTTACAACCACATTGTTGGCAGGAAGAATAATTGTTGCAGTAAAAGTAGGTAGAAGGTGCACAGTGCAACTAAAGAACTTACGCCAAATAAGCTCATTTGTTTTGTAACCAATATAGGCTATAGGCTAACTACGTAGACTATAGCCTATTGAAGTTTATATAATAATACTTATATAATAATTGGTATTAGAGGTTATCCTTTTATAATATATAAAATTTTACACACACACACTAAGACATGCAACTACACACACACACACACACACACACACACTCCAGGTTTCAGGTCTATTGTTTAAATGTCCTCCTCCAAACTCCTTCTCTTGGTAACTGAAGTTACTAAGGAAATGTTTATACTGGGGGAGAAGGGACAGCGTTTGCTGTTCTCGGTTCCTTCGTAGCGTACTCAACCAGCCATACGTTCTAGAAATTACTTCCACAATGTTTTTTCGTTTTTGTCGATTTTCGTTCTTTCTTCTCACTCTTCTTTTCTCTTTCTTGTTTTGTCAAAGAAATAACACCGGGGAAATGCCGACAACGAAGTTTAGTCTGATGTTGCTGATACACACCAGAGCTACTTGGTCTGCAACAGAGCCACACTCTTCTCAGACAGGGCAGCTGTGTTAAGGAACCATGGGGGGCCAGATGTCTCCACATCTCATCAGTCCACGCCCATGAACACTGTGAGAGCACTCACTCACATCCCTTCGGACTACTTACTAAGAAGGGAGCCTTATCCTCTACCCAATATGCTTTCACATCTGAACCAATCACACCAATACCCCCAAAATAGCCTTATAGCAACAGAAAAGGTGAAAAAGTTAATAAATCCATAAAATATACCATAACAAGAAGGCAGAAGAGAAACTAATGCAGATGAGACCTAGCAAGTCAAATGTATAGTGGCAACAATTAGTGTGTGAACACAATGTCACACTGTGTTCCGCAGCCTTTGTAAGTTCTTGGAAATAAATCTGCTCTGGAAGTATTCATGAACTGTCTACAGTACATAAGTATATATACAGTACATCTACTATAGTTCAGCAGCGACCCCACAGCGGCGCGTTACAGTACATCCAGATTCCATTTTTATTTTTACTAACATTTGAAATCATATAAATCAATGCAGGTTTAATGTATTCATAAAGTCATTTTAACATGAGAATCAATCAAATGTAAAAATTAAGACATCGTGCAGTAAAAACAAATCCATGTTAAAGTAAGTTAATGTATATTCAAAGAGGAACGGTTATACAATGTTTGGATCAGGTTGCACCGTGATGCAAAATCAGGTGTTTTCATGAAACGCACCAAGACCAATTGTGTGACCACACCTGCAGTAAATGAAAAGGTAGCCATAAGGATTTGCAGCTGAGCTCAGCCATCCCTTGCAACAGCACAGATTTCATAGGTGTGCCTCTGTGTATCGGTTACAGGAGATAAAATACATTTAAATGTCTGGATGGGTTTCTGGGGCGACATAGTTATCTTCCACACTATAAATTGAATGGCTTCTGCCCCAGGCAAAGCTCATAAGATCTTGCTTGTTAACAATTGCTCCGGTGCTGCTTTTTATTAGTACATGGGAAAGAACGGTTTCAAACACAAAGGGCATAGATCATATGGCAGTATTTTAGTGGGTCAGAATTTCCACATCCAAAGCAAAACCAAAATAAAAGTGTAGCAGTTGCATAAATCAATCAAAACATAAATCAATCAAAAACATAAATTTCAACATGCTCTGATTATTTTTGCCATGACAATAACAACATCAACAATCATCTTCCTGTCTCACCTAGAAGGTGCTTCATTTACAAGAAAATAAGGATAATATTCACCTCCACATTTTCATTTGTTGATTGAACATGGGCCCCAACCATCGGTGTGGCCCCAACCATGGATGTGGCCCCAACCCTGATCATTTTTGCCTTCAGGGCTGCTGCCAGATAGGTTTTAGGAAACCAGGTGACGTAGTCATGTAGTTCGGAAGTTGGGGTGACAAAGTTCATGTAGGGAGGAGGTTGTGGTGGATGAATGAGTCAAACACAAGAGTTTGGCTCATTCAACCCAGGAGACAAGGGTTTGTGTCCTGTATTCTTTTTAGACTTATTCTTTTCAGTTTTCAGTTGTAGTTTGGTTAGGTTTTGGCAACACAACTACTTGGTTAGGTTTAGGGTTAGGGTTAGTTAGGCAACACAACTGCTTGGTTAGGTTCAGGCAAAACATCTGCTTGGTTAGGTTTAGTCCACACGACAACTTGGTTAGGTTTAGGTTGAGGGTTAGTAAGGCAACACAACTACTTGGTTAGGTTCAGGCATAACATCCGCTTGGTTAGGTTTAGTCCACACAACAACTTGGTTAGGTTTAGGCAACACAACTACTTGGTTAGGTTTGGGCAGAAAGCCCAGTCTGACGGAAATATTTCTAGCAGAAAGTCCTGAAGGCAAACTTATCCCGTGTGCCACCAAGAAGACTCACTATACAATTCTTGCATATGTTCAATGGTTTTGTCCATTTTGTATGCTGTTAATGTAAATGGGACCAATAACAGCACACTACAAAAAGGGCAGGATGTCTGCCAGACAACTTGTGACATGGTCTGCCACAAGCATGATGTAGTGAGTCAAGGTATTTAATCTTACATTGTTGTTTCGACGAGTATTTAATCAGATGAACTGGAATTCCTAGTGTTCAAACCGAAAACCAACCACAAAAGCAATCACTGACATCGTAGTCATCTCACAAGGCAGAGGGTTCTGTTGAGACAAGATGGTCCCGTGTCATCACTTTAACATAGCTTTGAATATGCCTCCATTTTGTGAGTTTTCTTTATGACCTCTTTGAATGGCTCAATCATACCAGACTTATATTCACAGATCTGCTGAAGAATCTCAAGGTGCTACAAGTCTCTATTTGTCGTGTTATCAGGCTAGGTCTAACTGAATGTTCAGTTGTATAGACAATAATGTCTAAAAAGCCTTATTGCAATGTTAGAAACAGCCATGCAGCTTTAAATCTGAATAAAAGCAGAAAACATAAATATGTTTTCAGAACTGACTGAATTTCCGACAGTTTCATACCTTGAGGTTTAAAATAAATTAAAAGACAGTTTGTCTGAAGCACATAATTGCTTTTGTTGGGAAAAACAATTGAGATTGGAGCCACTTGATAGCTATACTGTCTCCCTATATTGCCTTGTTCCCCCCCCCCCCCCCCCCCCCCCCCTATACTATATAGTAACAATATACTATTGTTACTATAATATTAGAGGGATGAGAGAGAGAGAAATTAGACATACCTTTAATTAGATGTTCATTCCTTCTCAGTGTGTGGTCAAATGGCACTAATCTAAATTGAAAATGGCAGATGGGGAGGGTTAGATTACTGAAATATTAAATAAGTAGATACTAGAGACTGCCACCAGCTGTTATTATTGTAATGATAATAACAAAACTAAAAACTAATGTGATTATTTTGAATCTTATTATTTGAGGCTGGCTAACAGCTTAATATGTAATGTTTGTCCTGAATATAAATGTAACATATTATGTAAGCTATTCAATGACATTGAGAAATGTTTGTTGTGATTTACTGCCAGCTTGTGGCAAGAAGAGGTTGAGGAAAGCAATGGCTGCTCTCAGACATAAACAATGTATTTGATTATTGTCTTCCCAATAATCAAAAGCAACCATTGTTACAAGGTACAAAGATTGGTTTATGCAAAACAATATTACATACTGCTTTGATTGTGGTATGAATATATACTGTAGGAATTTGTCTTTTTGACTGAAGATTCTTTCATAAATCTAGTCATGTGCTTACTCAATTTCAAAACCTTAATTTGTTCTGATCAAAGTTTGGATGAATAGTCACAACCAATCTAGTATTTTGGGCTCAGTCTTCATTCACAAGGCCATTGATCACAAATTATCTCAAATAATGATGCAAATTGAACGTTTTTGAGTCAACCAAAATGCTACACCCACACCCAGGAATGCACCCTTGAATTATTTCAATTGTAAATGGGACGCAAATTGCATTATTTGTCAGCAAGGTCACTGCTCTACACAATCCTCATGTAAGACTATCTCGGCCTTGTGTATCACTGTAACACATTTAAGATTGCCCCCGTATCCCCTGCTCTCCAGAATGTTAAGATTGCATTTTATTGATCCCTCCGGGGATATCAGGAATCTGTTGGGTGACCTGCATCACCTGGCCATTGCAAAGTCAAGGAGCAACTGTCCTGAAAGATGCCATGAGAGCGCCGTGGCTCCGTTGTGAGGAGGAGCTTATGTGAGCGTCTTATTCACACCCGTACAGGTCAAGAAATGATGGCAAGATCGTGTGACGAAGAACTAACTAAACAATCACGCACCAGACCATATTCTTGTATGCAAATATTTGGTAAATCCGTGACATTTTCATACATTTAAAAATGTAATTAAACCCTAAGCCGACACAAACCTTACACCAACATTATGTAGGACAATCCTTTCTCACAGAAATTGGGAGATAATTCCTACAGAACTTACTTTAAAACACTGGTCAAGTACAACACAAGGAAAGTGATTACAATGTTTTTATTTAACGACTTATTTGTCAATGATTTCAAGCTTTGAATAAAATGTTTATTTTTTTTACCACTAACAGCCTGCATCCTTGCTGTATCTGTTGGCTATGGGAAGAGCATCGCATTGCATAATCAAACTCAGCCAATCCATACCTACTCCATCACTAGATACGTAAGACACCTTTGGTGTGTTGAATTGGAAATAATGACTGAGAGGTGATCGCAATATATGAACTCCATATCCAGCAACCACAAGCTGGCACTATTCTCCAAACCACATTCACTAGTAGCTAGGCCTCCCAGGATGAGGTAAAAAACAATAATAATACAATTATAATAAAAACCATAACAAACCCAGGGAAATAAGATCATAAAAACCATATTGAGTGCACATCCCAACAAATATCCCCTTCAAATAAAAGTATCAAACACTGTTAAGTACTAAAACCACAATTATATTAATCACCATTTTCTGATCTCACTTCAAAACTGAAAAACAAATTCCTTTGGTCAAGTAAAAAAACAAAACAACAGAAACTAAATCAGGACTCCTCCTTTCACCAGTCTTATCTCCCTCTCATCCTTGAAGGGATTCTTGTGTTTACAGTCCAACGGGTTCTTGAGGCTCTAAGGCTGCGGAGGAGGTGTCAAGGCAATATGGTTATGGTGCCCCTGGCCCTCCATGTTGCAGCATGCTGGGGCAGAGCAGAGGAGTGGGGTGGGGTGGGGGGGCCGAGGTGTTTGACAGAGAGAGAGAGCAAGAGAGAGACACAGAGATAGAGAGGGCTGGGCTTCTCTCCTCAGAGCGCAGGTGAAGGGGCGTCAGGGGTCGGGCTCGTTGTTGTAGTTGTGGCTGTAGTGGTTCCCGCTGGGGGGCTGGTTGGGCAGGTTGTCCAGCTCGTCCACCTGGGGGCCCGGGTGCAGCACCACCATCTGGTCCTGCGGGAAGTCGGCGGCGGCAGCGGCCAGGTTGGTGATGGACTTGGACTTGACGCACTGGAAGTCCACGTGGCGGCTCTTGCCCTCCTCCTTCTCCCAGGACATGCGGATGAAGGGCCTCTGGACGTAGTTGTAGATCACCTCCGGGCGGCCTCCCGGACGCTTTTTCACCTTCTCTTTGTAGGTAGGGTAGCCTGGGCACAGCAAACACCGGCTGTTATTACCAGCTCAATACATACTCGATCGACCAATCCTACTTCCACTTAGGGCCGGCCCCCAATACGAATTGGAATATTCGTTAGGTTTTCCAAACAAATATTAACATTTTCGGAGAAAATAATGTATAAGAAAGAAATGTTAATTCACAGTGTGTATCTTTCCCTGCCTGCCAAAAAAGCCCTGAACCATTCAAATACTGAATTGACATTCGTATACCTACCTAATGAACGAATATCTGAATATTCGGGGTCAGCACTTTTTCCACTACATACACTTTTGCACTTGAGGAACTGAATGTCATAGAAAGTAATACAAAACCAGCCGGATGCTGTCCGGTTAGAAACTGTTACCCATTCACTATTTGTTATGGTTTTGGCTGCCCCACTGGACTGCATTAAAGCTCGCTAGGAAGGTAATCAATAACCAGCTTCATCAGTTGAGCAGTCTTAAGTATGAAAGAGGTTTGCGATATTGTAGTGCAACCAATTCTTTTTTTATAACTGGGTTTCGGAAAACATTTATTTTAACTACTTTAAACTTTCGAGGTAAAAAAATTCAGCTGTATTTACAATCACACACAAGTCATTTCTAAATGAGTAATCAGCCATTTTCATTGGGAGAGGATGTTTACTTATAACTACACAGAAGTTCTTCAAGAGAGGAAAACGTAGATCAACGTACCTTCAATACCCAATCTGATTTTCTTCAAACCCCGATCCTTCAACACTGATTTGGCAACATCTCTGTTCTCGATATACTTAAAAAACCTGTACAGTTTTGTGCTGTAGATGACTAGAAAAAAGAAAGAAAGAAAAAGGTTTCAGTAAAACAGCATTGATAGAAACGTGTTCCGAACATTTAATTGTATGCACTTTCATTACATTATATAAATATATGATATGATTGATCATAATTGACCAATTGGGCTATATACTCACTTTGCGAATACTCCTCTCCCATTTGTGGTGGGTACTCTTCATCCCAGTCCACCACGTCATCGTCGGTCAGCACTACAATGTGACATTCTCTCTCGCCACTCTGGGCGCTGGCCACCATTAAGGGCAGAACCATCTCCTCCAGGTAAAACTCAAACTGCCCCCGCGCACCGTCATTGGACAGCTCGTGCATCAAAGCACCTGCCAATGGAAGAGGTCAATGGCAGGAATCAAACATCAGACGCAAACTGGATTACTCAAAACTTACTCAAACCAGGGAAATGACCGTGTTTCGTTTCCCTGCTGGACAGGACCGGTAACATAAGCACAGCTATATTTGATTGTGATTCAACTATGTGCTTTGATCTGTTGAGTGACTTGACTGATTTATTTTATTATGTCTGAGTCTTGAGAAACGTGACTGTACTAAGCAAAATAATCCTAATCATTGGTGCCTGAGAGATGGGAATCATTTGTTACATTGATTTTGTCGTGCACCCATACAAATATGATAAACATGACATTATATATTGGATAAATTCACCTTTATTATATGAAAGGTTGGTGGCTATGTCAAAACGAAATGTCAGGTTGTCAAGAGGAATAAACCCCAACATGAAAGCCTACTCACTGAGGTCTCTGCACTTGATGGTGCTGTAGTCAAAAGATATGCACAGATAGTCACACGCCTCCCGCAGCTCAGGGATGGAGATTCCATCAGGGCATCGGATGATCCCGGATTTGTAGTAATCCTGCCAATCATACAATTCACAGAAAGGTTTCACAATGTGCAATGAGTGCAGTAAGGCATCCAAGCGGCGGTTCATGTGCAAGAGTGAGAATACCCAGCAGAAGGACTTACCAAGATGGCCCGGAACACTGTTGAGCTGATTCCCTCGGCAACCTCATATTCCCCTTTTTCATTGGGTCTTGTGAAGTTATGTTCCCTTCCTGAGCCAAACATTCTGGAAGAAGCAAGCTTTGCATTTATTGTTGCTATTATTTTCACTCTATTTGTATAGAATTAACAATTACCCCTAGTGGACTCGTCTTCTCCTATAGGTAATTAGTGGTGAAACTATTCAAAATCCGCTGGTAAAACTGTACTCAAATGGATTAACAATGGATAACTCTATGAAAATAAAAAAACGAGCCATGAGTACTGGTACATAACAGCGATGTAATTCGAGATGTAAAAATCACAATCAAAACCCCTCAGTGGACCACGGAGTGCAAACACACAGAACGTCGACTCCCTCGACGGGTTCCGCCCCTATGGTCTACATCGACGTGCACGGGTCCAGTTCTACAGCGTTTCCTTACCTTCCCAACATGGTGTTTGGCTGCGCGATGAAGATGGTCGGGTCCACCACGAAGCGCGTGTTGTCCACGATGAGCGTGACCCTCTCCGACGCCCTGACGCCGCGGGCGCCCACGACGCCGGCGGTGGTGCCCGCGGCGGCCTCCTTGGCGTTCTCGTAGACAAACACCATCTCGCCCACCCCCAGGCTCTTGAAGGGCCCCTCGGTGCTGGACAGGCTGCTGTTGCGGCTGCTGAGCAACCCGCTGCTGCTGGAGCCGCTGGGCGACACCCTCTGGGGCCGCGGGCTGCCGGGCCGGGAGGACGAAGGGCCGATCTCGCGCTCTGGCAGACAAGACGAGTGGATTACCGATGACTTGTCTGATGTGTTTTTCTTTTTCTTTTTTTAACAAAATACTGACTATGGAGCGGTGTTTCCCAAACCCTTTGTTGTTTGATGTACTCACAGATAGGCCCACCGCCAGTACGACTCACGTACCCCCTTCACCAGATAATGTTCTAATGTTACGGTTAGAATGTCGATATTGGTATAGGGCTTGTACATCGTGACGTCAAAGAGATCCCACAATGCATTGTAATGTACAAGCCCTATTATCATTTTGCATCATTATTAATGTTGTAGTGGCCTAGGTGGTTGAATTAAAAGATGCTGAGGCGTACTTCTATTTCTGGTCTTAAAGGGGAAACGTCATCTTGTATAGGAGCCCTGCTTCATGTGCGTGTTTTAAAAAAAAAACGTTAAGGTCCAATATTTTTCGCAGACAGCGATATTTTCACAACACGAGTATACTAATCAGCAGCACTCCCTTAAATTACAAAATAGCCGAGTGCGACGGTATAACAAAGCAAAATCTCAATATTTTAAAAGTACACACTCATTCATTGGCACATCCGCGTCCAAGTTCTCACCACTGTTATGTTGTCGTGTGGGGGAGGTGACGTTGCGGATGCAGGGGGTCAGCTGGCTCTCTCTCTCGTGCGAGGAGTCCCGGGAGCGGTCACTGGAGCGCCGCTGGTCACGTGACCGCTCCGAGCCGCCACTGGCTCCATGCGAGTTCATTTTCTGCTGATCAGCCTCCTGGCAATTGCACGTGCCTGTGTAGGTGGAGAAACACTGACCTTACTCCTGCGCATCCCACATCTACACACACACACACACACACAATCATTTATTCACTGGGTTGAAGAAACTACTTGATGGCCACGACTAACAGACAACTACTCATATACACACTTAAAACCGTCCCACTGACTGATTCAGGTCTGAACTAAGCAAATGATCAAGACTAGGGATGTTCACGATGAGCCGTTGCTGCGCTCGTGAGTTGGCACCAGAAATAGTGGTCGGTTAAACGCTTTTTTTCCTTTTCTCTCTCTGAGAAAAGCATTTCTGCCGACATAGAAATCACGGAAGCACGCCATGCACTATTGATAGAAAAATGCATATAGGAATGAGACCATCCTTTAATAGGCCTAATTAACCAATGTTAAACAACATGTAGTGTCCCAAAACATCCAATCATTAATTTGATACATTTAATTTAATCTGGTTCACAATTATCAACAGCGCTCTTCACCCCAATCAGTAACTGCGGTCAGGTGCGCTGCCGATAACAACAAGTTGGTATTTTCATGACTTCATTTAATAGCTGTTTTAATTAGATATAGAATAATAACCATGTATGTATGCAGCTCGGGCTGCCGCTGAACGATTGCTCTCTGCTGAGCACGTACGCTCAGCTGTTCTGGTCGCTCCGGAGACACATCGTTGAAATGTCAATCAATTTAGTCCGTTTCACAGCGAAGAAACCATGATACGCCGGATTATATTTACTCATGTCTTAACTTTCTTTACAGAGTTTGAGCCAACAAGCGCTTGGATTGAGTGAGCGTTGGCTCACTCAATAAGCGGATCGATAACATTTATGAGAAGAGCAAAAAAGAACCAATCAATCATTGTTATCACGTCTCTTGACAGAAAATTGTTTATTTCAAATTATTATTTAGATTTAAACTTCTAAACCTAGACAACTTCTAACTGTTAGGCACCCCTACCAAACAGTTAAACTGGTGCAATGTGGAACCTATTCGCTCCATTAGAGCCAACTGCAATAATGTACATTGCTAAAAATCACACATTGCAGCCTCATTATAAAATAGGATTTAGTTATAAAAACATTGCATTAAGCATTTCAAATGGCTCTATAGTACACAATGTTTTCCCACCGAGTTTGGCCTCTTCAATGTTAATGTGATCAACTTTGACTGAATTCTTGGCTTTTTTTTGTTGGGATTAGTCGACTAAATGTCAGGGCAATTAGTTGTAAGGAAAATCCATAATCCAAACCTTAAGTATAGGACTATGGTCTGGAAGTTACATAGAGTAGAATAGTATCATGAAAATTAAGCCTACATTTCACAAACTACAATGCTTGTTTGCAGGCTTTATGTTAGAAGAAAAATAGATTGATATTGTCCGTCCTTGCAGTTTAAGGGCTGTTTACAGCGCCTATTAGTTTCTGAATCACCCAAACAAGAATGTATGCAAATCCCTTCGTCAATTCGTACATATAAAACCTAAGAAAACACAGACGCAGGGGTTTTGCAAGTCCTGACGTTCCGGCAATATTATCATTTATCAATTATCAAGATATTTCTGTACTATAACAATGGTCTCAGACCACGACACTAAATGATGAGCCACAGGGTTAAGGTTAGTGAGCACTGGTTTGTTCCAACAGTGAAAAATAAAGACACAAATTTCCTCACTTACAAGTGTTGTCGAATTCTAATGAGCAAGTCCGGGAGATAAACAACAATATACTGAAATTGCATCATCTATTATTATGGTGTGATGTGTATGTGTATCATATAATTATCGCTGAAGAAAGACTATGATTCCCAAAGATTCCGAAAATACACAATGGGAAAGTTACAGGCTTTTTAACACCGGAAGGGTGAATAAGAAATAATGTATAAACGCTGGTTATACCAAAGGTGACAGGATGTCAGAGATCAGGTGTGGAGCCAGGTGTTTACCTCGGACTTCTGCAGAGCTAGGCGAGGTCCACTCGTTGTTGTGTGTTCCCAGTTCTCAGTGTCACTGGCGTTAGTCATATGACTGTAAACGAGCTGCCATCACCCAGACACAGGGGAGGATCTGGATCTTTCAATTGTCATCACAATCTTCTGTGAATTAAAAAAAATATATATCTAAATAAACAATGCCTGATTGATCGTAGAGCATTGCACATGGTTTGTGTAACTCTGCGATAGTTAACGAAACATGCCAACGTTAATGATACGGAACACAACATTGGTTAACCCTAATTAGTTCTAGTACCAGGGTAAAGTTACTACTGCGCATTTCAATCCATCTATCTTGTTTGATGTTATTTTACGCCTAGAATTCAAACATTAGCCAAGTAAACTGTTGAAAGTGTGGGTATGGAAACATGTTACACGGAAGTTCCTTACTATCCGTTTGAATTATAGTACGACATCAATCTGTCGAAGTACTTCAAACACAATGACACTCCTTTTTCCCAATCTAATGCCATCTTACCGTGGAACGTTAGAGGTAACGTTAGCTTAACCCTTTCAGTAGCTAGCGAGACGTCTCATAAACACTCACCCAGTTGACATCTAACATAATCCATGCACGGAACGAATGAACTTTGACATCTACTTGCTGATCTGGATATATTGGCTTGGATATATAGTCAACTTGGAGTAATAGATAGAGACAACGTTATTCGCAATATCGACAATTGAGCGTTTCTCGGATTTTCCCTATTAAGGAAATAGAGCTTGTTCGTTCTTCTTCGTGACTAGTACAAACACTTTGGAGTACACATACAGGCGCATGTTCGCCATCTAGTGCTCTGGAGTGTAGTTGAAATGCGAGTTCACAAAAGTGTTTGGGGTGAATCTAAACATATGTCAGAGGCATTGTAGTGGACAATACGACACCATTTTATTTTTTATGAAATCAAAACGTATTGTTCAACCGAACCCATTTGAGTATGAGTGAGTATGAGTGGTACTGCATAAAGCAGTGGCCCCCTTTGTTGATGCACAGGAAAACATTGCATGTGATGCATTTCACATAAGTATAATTATAACATCCTGCTCATCTGTATATTGGAACATGGCCTACTTCAATCATCCTTGGCAAATGCACAGCATCTATGTCTGTCTGTCCGTCTGTCTGTCTACCCATCTGTTGGCCTGTCTTGTCTAGCTACCTGTCTGTCTCTACATTCCAGTCTGTCTGTCTTGTCTGTTCATCTGTCTATCTGTCTACTTGTCTTTATTACACGAGCCATGCTCTGTTTACTATTAGAAAACAGGTGGAAAACTATATCAGCAAATTCTTATGTCCACTTCAGTGGACACCAAAAGTTTTACTTAAATGTCATACAAAATAATAACCACAGAGGTCCAAAACTCACCCCATTTTTTCTAAGGTGTTTACCTATTTGGAACATTAAAAATATCATACATAACATCCTTACAATTAAACATGTACACACATACTTTTCTATGGTCAGTAAAAAGTATTTGTTGTTGCATTCTGAAGATTGAATAAATGTAGAATTATAATAACAAGGGCACACCCAAAAAAATTTGACATTATGTCATATATATTGGACACTGGGACTTAACACCATGGCCTGCGGGACTTATAAAACACTATGTAAACAAAACTCCCTAAACACTACAGTCGACGAAAAGGAGGTTAGAATATCACAGGTTAGACTGCAATATTTTGATCACTAATGACTAATATCACTAATATATAAACACATATTCAGTATGATTGATGTATTGTGTTTGAGTCCGATTTAATCAATTAAATATAATTTAATGCAAATGTATATATATATATATTTATACATTTGCAAAGAGATGGAGAATTTTTTAATTAAAGACTCATTAGTGAATAACAATGTCTTAACACAATTAAATTCACAAAGTAAAAAAAACCAAATATTCTAAATATAAGTAATGATTACTTAATTGAAGATGATGTCCATGACAACTACCACAATGACGATGATGATGATGATGATGAAGATGATTACTATTATTAGGCTGACATATACATTCAACAAAATTTAATTTAATAATTTAGAAATCATTTCTGCATCAATCCTTGTAAAATATGTCTTGTGGATTTCTGCATCTAATTCATAGTTGTTTAAGCCCATGGAAACAAAATGTGAAAATGTGTGCTCAAGCTAATATGGATAATTAATGTTAAGATGTGTTTTTGATAGGATTGGGTTTTCTGCTAAATATAGGTAGGCTGCAGTGTGTATAGTAGGTCTAGTTGGACAATCATGTTGTGATGAGGCACTTTCAAAGGGCACACAACCTTATTCCTTATCATCTTTCCAGAATGACACAGGGATATCAAGAGAGTTGAGACGTCATCCTTTTTCAGCCAACAATTGTTAATGTTAATATGAATGGAAATCATTTAAGACAAGTATGGTATCTTGTTGGCACTTAATATTGAACTTCTATATCTATCTGAAGATTGTCTTTTTGTATTTGAAGAACTCGATGACCCTTATAAACTTTAACAGCTAGTAGTTGCTCTCATCTACTTGGCACGAGTTAGTGTCTTACATATGTCCGACATTCATTAGCTTGGAGAAGAATGTTTAACATTTCAAGCTCTTGAGCACGCTACCTTTGCTAGACACGTGACTACATCCAAATAGCAAGTATTCAATACCCTTTGCTACTTGCTCACAACGCACAAATATTAGCCAGGTATTGCAATTTTGTAGCTCAAAAGGAGGCAGTCATTAAAAAACTATATATATATATATATATATATATATATATATATATATATATATATATATATATATATATATATGTTATTTAAACAGAATATGAATGTATTGAATACACAGTTTGATACACACACACACACACACACACACACACACACACACACACACACACACACACACACACACACACACACACACACACATATATATATATAGATATACATATATTATTTCAACACAACATTAATAAATTGCATACACAGTTTGTGATTTGATGGAGCCATTTGATGGGAAGGCAACCAAGAGTTTTTCTTTCTTTATTTGTTCCTTTTCAGATGGCAATATGAAGCAAGACTGATGTAAATGTATTCATTGATGAGGATTTTTTTTGTAAGTAAGACTTGCAGTTTCATTGGTCCATATTTACAAAATTAAAAAAAACAGTAGGTTGCAATTTGATCAGTGGATGGCTCTGTTCTGATTTGAAAAAACATTTCATGAAACAAATACAAATAAAACACATTTATACAAAGAAAACATGTTAAATAAACCATACAAATTAATCATAAATACAAATAATAAATACGTACATTTCTACATTTAAATTTATTGACCTTTCTACAATCCAATACAGAAAAATCAAAACTAAAAACATCAATGTTCTAGTATTCGGCCAATTCTTAAATAAATAAATATAGCTTATTTTTAAATCATTTTGGTGGTTCTGCATACAAATATTGAAAAAGATTTCTGATCTTCCTTGTTTGTCCATGGTGTTGTTCTTTGTCATGCGGAGGAACAATTATGTCCCTTAACTTTGTCTGAAGCCAATCTTGTCTCTGGCTCACTTGCTTGTGTTCCTGAACATTATGCATTAGCTGGACCTCGCTGATGGTACGTTTGCTATAGGCAAATACAATAAAAACATAATCAATGTAATGATAAAACAGGCATCTTACCATTCATAAAGAAAGCATTGCCACCTTCATAGTGAACAACATAATGAAGTATATTTAGTTGAAATAAACAGAGTTTACCTTCTCACTGGTTTTGCCATAGTGTGAAAACTGCAGAGGAAGAGTATAAGAACAACAGCAACAACTCTATATCCTATGCAAATCAGCATGGTCACCTGCAATATTATACATAAAAGTTGTATTTTAGTTTATGTGGAGTAAGGATTAATATTTTCTCTTGACACAGTATGCCAGAAAAAAAGCTCATTTAAGTATTGCAAATTACACTTACTGATTTCTTTGTCCTGTCCTTCACAAAGTCACAGTAGGTTGAGGTTCTGATAGTATTGCAATGAATTGCTATCAGAGTCAAGTCAAACTTGTTGATCAGCGTTTCAGCACAGGGCCAGTGTCCCTCCTTTTTATGCAGTATATCCCACCCCAGGTCATCAATGAGCCACTTTCATAATTGATGGTGATGTCACTTTCCAATGCTTCCATGGGGACAGGCATCTGCATGACGGCACCTCTGCCACCACTCACTGCTAATTCATCTTTCAACACCTCGGTCAGTAACCCTGATGCTCACCCAGCTTTTGAACTTGTTCCATTTTCATGATGAGAAATACAATTTGTTAGAATACGTGCATCTTTGTTGGGTATGTTATTTTAGTCTACAGTTTACATGTTTATAATTAAAAAAAGGTATGTATATATATATATATATATATATATATATATATATATATATTACAAACAAATATTATATATATATATATATGTATATATATATTTTATATTTGTTTGTAATATCAATGTTCTTGCTGTTTAATACACTATATATATTAGATATACAGGGTTATATATATATATATATATTTCCATTCTTTGTGAAAACACAGCTAAGCTCTAAGCTACTCAAAAAATTTGGTTCATATTTGTAGCGATTAATATGATATTTAATATAGTAATGTATAGTTATAGGAACCATGCAAGAAACCAAAAGTAAATGCTACTGAAACAAAATTAGATTATATAATTCATATTAAGGACATGGATTGACATTTGCCATTAAATCATGTTGGAATGAAATGTGAGTAGTTTTTATGTTCTTCTATAAAAAGGGAGAGCATGCAGCTTCTATGTATCCAACATGGAAGGCTCATCATCATCATCACTGCATTTGTGCAACAGCAGCAACAAAGGGTTCCTGCTCTTTTTGTCAATACAAAGCAACATAACAATTGTTGTCTTTGTGGAAAATTAACTGTATCAAATAATAAAATGTGTGCAAGATATAACGTATTACACTTGGTGTTAGTAAAAACACCACATTTGGATTTAATTACTACTTTTCATCAATGCACCATGAGAAAAATGTTGCTTATCTATACATTGCAGCTCTCCAGTTAGGCGTATGATGTATAGAGTAGTACCTAACCTTGTCATTGTGTCACAAGACACATTAGGTAACCATGAAAGATGTTTTCTAAATGTGGCCATGGAATGGCTATGCAATGGCCCCACACATGGACCTACATCTTACTGTCATAAAGACGGCAGAATTAGATATTACGTGTTTACATTGTTTACACTTCAGTTCTTTTTTTGTGTTTGCCTTGACACTATTTAATTGTGCCAAATGGAAATGGCTTGGGTCTTGTGATTCTTTGTATGGTTTATTGTGGCTTTTGCATCCCATAATCAAGATATACAATTATTTTCCTTTTAATTTCATTGTCAGAATTTATATGTAACATTATTCACTTTAAACTTTACTTATTACATACTTTTAACAATGTATGTTATATTTGCATTCCCTCTGCAGCGATGCCTATAATTATGATTACAGATTAACACTAGGGCAAGAGAGTGCAAGGTTGTAAAATACTGCAGCATAAGTGATGCATATTGCTTCTTATCTATAGGACATTGACATACATTTACATTTAGTGTTGAGTGATGTCGATTTTCACTGCTGACTTATCTAATTATCAGATCTCTTCATCGTGCATGCTAACACACTTTGCGACATGAGGCTTTAACTGGACAAATAGGCTTGTACACGTGTTGTATACTTAACTGGAGTATTCTGAATGCTGGTCTCATAACCTCATGCGGTCACAATGCAAAGCATCTCAACTATGGTATGCTGGTAGTGTGCAGAGCAACTTGACAGAGACTGATGTGGCCCATGCATACAAATCATTAACTTGGGTCACCAGTACTTCAGAATTTGAACAATGCACACAAACATCTCTTTGAACTTAATGAGCAAAATTAAGTAGTTATGTTTTGTATTTGCTGGAGTGGTCTTATGTGGAGTTGATACTTCAGAAAAATGTATTTGCGTTGCAATCCCATTGGTACTGGTACAAATGTATGCATGTTTTTTTTTTATTCTTTCTTATCCATGTTAGTGATGTGGTAGTTGGGGCTGCCAATAGCTAGATAGATGGGAATGGGATAGATATATTGCTCTAACCTCTGCATTGTATGTTCCAAGGTATGGAAGGACACGTGGCTACGCAATGCTTTCCTTGAAATCTAAATATGGAGTTACTTCTTTCATGAATGAGGTCACTCCACTTTAAGATATCATGTAGCAAAATGAGACAAATTTAGCTTGTCTTCGTCATCTCTCATTTCTTTGTGGTATAAGACAGAGAGCCCATTACACAATCTGACCATTTTGACAGCAACACATTGTTGGATTCACTAGGTGTTGATGCAATAAAAAGCAGTACATAATCGCAATGTGTAGCTGCATGCTTGTGTCATGACTCCCTTCCTGCAGTATGAGACGGCTTTGACACAGCGCTAGGCCAAGCAAACATCCCTGTCATCTAATGCAGACACCCCAACCAACATCAATCTATCACTCATAGTATTGCTGTGCCCATCTGACTACCCAGCACAGGTGCTGGTGGTGTCATGTTAGTATTTCTGTGCTGAGCACATCAAGTACGGCATCTACTGACAACAAAGTTAGCAGACTACAATCAACGTTATGTCCGATGACTTAAAAACGTTCCAAGGAACAAAAGCCTATCTATTGTTCTTTATAGGCTCCAAAGTTGCCGTGAAATCATCAGCGTTGGAAAGAATTAATATAAATTTCAACCTGAACATTTAACTTCGTCACTCCAGCCACAAATAGATTTTCTAGCGAATCAATCCCTGGATGCATTGTAGTGGTTGGATTGGCTCATAATGGTTGACATAGCTTTGATCAAAGGTGATAGCTGCGGTGAAAAGTTGAAAATAGATTATAACAAAGTGATGCAATCAGAAAGTGACATATACTGCAGGTTTAGAGGCCCACAGCAGCAGTGGGGTCTATGATCGCTTGACCAGGTTAGCTAAGGTCAAACCTAATTCACACACAGGGCTTGATGAGAAACCTGTAGTGTCAGGTCATTTTGATAATTAAATTGGGATTGTAGTAAGACAGCTGTTGTTGTACAGGAACATGTCATCTCTATAATGAATTACCTCTTAATGGAGTTGAAGGTAAATACAATAATCCTTTAATTTGGTCCAAGAGGAAGTTGGTTCAAAAAGATGGTACAAGTTAGTTGCTTGTGCCACCGTCCAAGCCTCATTTCATGTGTTCTTATGTTGATGGAGAAATGGCTGGGCTTCTGAAGCGAGCTGAACTTTCTTCTAGAATATTTAATGGAGAAAATGTTGCTTTAATGAAAGACTGAGCAGTCAGATATGCTGTACCAAGAGGATGTTGGGGAACATTCTGTTGAAAGGAAAGTATAATATTCAACCAGGGAATAGAAGACAAAGACAGAAACTACAAAGACAGACAGACAGACAGACAGACAGACAGACAGACAGACAGACAGACAGAGATAGACAGCTGGATAGAGTGGTCTTAACATTGACTTGAACCAGTACTTACACTGCCCTCTTATTTCCTAGAGTAGCAGAGTGCATTCCTAAAGGATTTTTTTCTACAGAAAATAATTGTCTTGTCAAGCATGCTTGAGCTTTTGGCAGTAGGGGTTGATCACCTGAACTTTATCAGCTCACCCTCTGTATGATAAGATAAAGCAGATCCATGTACCTTATGCCTCAGGCTAATCCCAGAGATGTACCTAAGAGCACTTCAAATACTCTTTTGTACCTGCGTCTATCGGCCTGTATTAGTTGCCTCAGGGGTGCCCTTTTCCAACCAGGATAGTGAGAATGTTTGTCTTATTTTTAAGTGCTTTTGCTCAGATGTATCTGTGTTTTAACTCTCTGAGTCTACAAATAATTTTAGCTTTCATTAATAAATAATATTTGTTGTGTTTGTATTACCAAGTGTAGAATTATTAAGAATTATTATAACGTGCATGTTGTCTTTGATCATTCCATTAATTGATATATGGCTTCATTTATTTGTGGCAAGAGTGGCCAGCGTTTATGTATATGATAAGAAACTGGAACCCACACCAACATGGAAAGAATATGCAAACACCAGTCTGTTCCACCCAAGTATGATCATTATTACAAATATTGTGTGTTTAACATGTGCCAATTTAGTGGGGTCTAACTTGTTACGTTTAAACCCATCTAAATAATTTATATGTAGTCATTTAGGCTATAATCGTAGAATGTGCATTTACAGTGTACACCAACGTCTCCGGTTCATATATTTGATTTGAACAGCAAATAATAATAAAGAATCTTCAAATAATCCACAAATGTGGAGCCACAATCCACAATTAACATGTTTTTACTATTATCATGCACATTATGTTTTTTTTTTATTAGTGAGGTTTGTAAGAATAATATTTTGGATTCCTATTTGCCATCCAATGTTTTCCTTACAGTTCTTTAATCAACTGAAGGCCTTTGGCCGTTCATCGTAGATGTACCGTTTCTCCACAAGAGGACACTGTGATGCCATGCATTTGATATTTCAGACATATTTTAAGGATCTAATGTTAAAAAGGGTAATAACGGGGGTCCATGACACGATAGGGAGATTGTCTGTTTAATTAATTAATTAATTCATACTAGAGGAAGCATTATGTGACTAAAGACATCTTACTTATTATATTTTTGATAAAAACAACAACTGTTAATGTAGGTAAATAGAAAAGGCATTCTAAATAACATGGCATTATTTGTATGGTCTTATTGAGTTCGGGGATTCACATTTTCCAAAGCCTTCTACATATCATAATCATAGAATATGAGTTAATCAATAGTTCTTTGGACTATAATCAGATTTCTTTGGGATTTTTTTTTGCATATATTGTATTGTTAAAGCGGAAGGTATACAGAGTAATTATGCCACTAAAAAATGCAGGCTGTGAAGTTGCTGTGTATGTCATGTTAAGAAATGTAAGTCATAACATAAAATAACTAATGCTTAATTTCATAATCTGTGGGACCACATCTGACACATGTGAAATGTGATGCTAAATCAATAAAGCAGACAGGAATATAGACATTGTACAAAAGTAACACGGGCAATACAGGCAGCATTATGTGGGCCAAACGATTTCCACTGACCCCCAGTATGAAAATAGAAATACCATTTTTATAAATGTTCACTTGGATTCACTTGGGTCCATGTTGTCTAAAAAGAAAACACAGTTTACATCTGACACAGCTAAATTCTGTGCTTAAGTAACTTGTCATACTCATCCTAAAGAGATCATGGATAAATGTTTTACCTTTGCGCTTCAGCAGCAGGAAGGTGCCAAGTTCGTAAATGTACTCTATGTACTCTGACCTTGCCATAAAACTCCTGTCATTCTGTGAATGTGAAAATGTGCTTTTATCTCAAAGGAACTGGACTTTAAAGGAATTGCATATTTGTAGTCTATCAAAACATGGTTCTAGCGTTACTTTAACAAACTGGTGACAACATCAAGCATCAATTGAGCAAGATTGAGTTCCATTCATAGTTATTTAAAAGGATTTGATCAAATATAATCCCCTTTTCTGCAGGATCTATTTTCTCATTTTGTTACAGGCATCAAGTGGTGATTGCTTTTTGATTACTATTAATGTTTGTTTCATATATATGCTACAACTTGATGTGCAGATAATTAATGTTGTTCGCAAAAATTATAAAATTATCAAAAAACCAAACACTGCAGATTGTGCTCCCACATCATCTTTTTGTTCTATCAAATACATTGCTGCATGTGTGATGATACTGTTGCTGCAATTGCCAATAACTCGGGTAACAGTTATACAGTCTAGTATACCTGATGCACTTATAATGGATGTGTTTGAGTATTATAATGTGCAAGCTAATGTCAGTATATTTAGAGTTGCCCGTTGAAGGGCAGTTATACTGTCAGGGTAATTACATAATGGTGGGCATTGATTCTATATAATGATAAAATGAATTGAAATATTCACAAGACAATAGTGTTGGCAGTACCTTGCCATATAACATGCACAGAAGAATACCACAGGGTCCCTAAGTTGTAATAATACAAATGCGTTTTGGAATGGACATATCCTGGAAAATATCTTCCAGGCAAGTGCTACAAAAGAAAACATTCCCTCCCATAATTGGGTTGTTTTCCAAGCAACAATAACAGGCCAGACTGCATGTCTCTTGGCTTTGTGAACGGGGTGATATTTCCCAGTAATAAGTGTGTTTGGGTATGATGTAATCTATTATGTGGTCAATAAACATAATTAATTGTTGCACTATGCCTCAAGGACCCTGAGAAGCAGGAGAGGGTATAACTAGGGGACCATAAGGCTTGGACATTCCTTTTTGCAGCAAGCCTGGTTTGAGTGTTGGTTGGGACAGACATCCTGAGCTGCTTCTAAAACAACAAGAGGAAGTAGCTGCAATTATGTGATTTTAACATTTGCCAAAATGCTGTATTTTAATCCGTTGTTGATTTTGAATTAAATGATGATGTATTTAACTTATTTGTATACGCCACTACTAGACCAAGCCCTGTTGGAGTGGTTGTTGCAGGACGGAGATCCTGGGAAGCTGTAAAAGAACAAAACGTAGTAGCTCTACAAGATGTGATTAACATTTCCATAACTATTTAATTTCACTTTACTTGATTATTAATTCGATAACACACTTTTATACAAAGACTAAACTGTATTTGTATATTCTACCACAGGAAGAAGCAACTCATTCGTTTTCAAATGTTTTATCCACCCTTTTTTAGTTGTGCCACATTATATCTTAACAAGCTAGCTAGGCCCTTAACTTATTACACACACACACACACTGGCTGGCTGGCTAGCTGGCTGGCTAATGGGTCTCTATATGTTTTGGGTCTTTATGTGTTAATGTGGTTTTGACTTGATTTGATACATCCGTAGTCTGATTTGTTTTCCTCCTTATTTATTTTTTATGTTGGCTCCATGCTCCTAGTAGGCCTAGCCGTTTGTCTGGGATCCCTTCCCCCTGTATTTCCCCTTGCCTGTCGCAGGTCTCCTCCCTTCCACCATTAAGCCCTGTTTTATATGTTCTTTGATGTTATTGTGTTTTTCCGGACTTAAGATACGGTGTAAAATAAAACATTACCATTTGTCACATCAGCCTCTGGTCCTATTTACTCTGGACCACTTGTTTGGGATCCCCCACTCCTACCTGGGAGGGTGATTTCAAGCATTTATGGTAATAAACTATTACACATATACTACATGGTAATAACAAGGGAATAAGCTTTACCATCCCTAATTTCCATTCAGGGACACAGGACTAAACCCAGTGCAATATAGTCTAAACTGTCACATGCAGTGTAAACTACCTACACCTGAGACGTAAGACTTAATTAATTTGTTGATTAACTTGAATGATCAATAAAAAAATATGGAAACATATTTGGATGCTTCCTTAAACAATTTTAAGCAAATGTTTTGTTTAATTTGTGGAGGCTTATTAGGAGCAATACGATTGTTAGATCAATCCATCGCTTTGTATAGGAAGGACGTGAAATCAAACCGTGATCCGAAGATGCAAGATGAAATGTCCAGCCGCCACCATGACACTTGAACTCCCTGAGTAGATACAGTATCCATATGTGCATATATATAGGCCTACTTAAATTTCAATCAAACATTTTCTTTGGAAAAACAATGTACAATTGTTATCTGAAGGCCAAAAGAAAAGTATAAAACAGCTAGAATGAGTATATTCAATGCAGGTTGTGATTTCCTTGGAAAAGATTGCATCTGAATCAGGAGTCAAAGAGTTCAAGTGTGGTTTGAAAGCCTGCAATATAATCTCATAATACAAATCTACTTCCTAGTGAACCTTCTGACATTGCAGCTCATTGCCATTCACACTGTTTTGCTGGATGTGATGAAGTCGGACAACACTATTCCCTGGGTGTAACAAGGACTGGTCACCCAGAAGACTGCAACGTCCCTCTCTAAAAGCATTCATTGATCTTATTGCCATAGACCACCACATTTACTTTGATGCAATTTCAAAACCCGATACAAACTGATTGCAGGAAGAAAACCAAATGTATTTGAGCAGATGGGCTGCAGATTAAAACCCATGTTTAATCCACATTTGAATTCACATCTTGTCATGTAAAACAATCTGCAGTAGGCCTATACACAACAAGAAGCTGGTTCATGTTGTGGAAGATATATTTCTCAGAAGAATGTACAAGGCTCATTGATGTTTTAAATCAGTTTAGTTAGACTTCTTTTCCCTATTAGGTGAATCATCAATCCTACACACTTATTTTAAGAGAGAAAAACCCCTAACAGTAAAGAAAGTGTTCAGCAGAAAATGAAAATACCAAACAAGCAAATACTTGACATTTACTTGACAATACTTGACAGCCTGACATTACTTTACCGATAGTTGTATTGTATTTACAGCTAGGGTAGGCAATTTTGAGAACTCAGCCAGAGTAAACGAGATTTTGAAAGTTTCCAACTGAAGAAATCCCACCCCTCCCTTCAGGCCTCCCACCAAAGCCACTCCCCAAAACACATGATTAGCTTGCTAGCTTATGGAATAGGTCTGCCTAGCCCTGTGTGCGATTCCATTAATGTGCAATGTGCACAGGCAGAGTATGCGCAAGTAGCTTGGCAGGTAGGTAGTCAAACAGGTGGGCTATTAAATGCCTGTGACAGCCACAGATACCACAGCATTTGATTTATTGATTGCTGTTGGGATGTAAACAGAATTTCAAGAAATATGGCAAAATGTGCCTCTAAAATAATAGCGTTAGTTACTAATATTAGGTGTATACATCTTCTATTTTATGACACTTCATACACTACCAGTGTGTAGCACCCTTGGGTGATGCATGGCTGCCAGTATGCGCCAGAAAACTCACCACACACTGGCTATATATATATATATATATATAACTAGTAACCAAAGGGCAAGGCAAAGAATTGACAAGTAATGTCAGAGCCACTACTCCTATTCATATACTGTGTGAGTGTGTGTGTGTGTTTATATATATATATGGAGAGAAAATAAATAATTGCAATGAATCCATAAAAGTAATGGCAAAAAAATCTTACAATCCAGCAGAAAATGAAAAGATTTACTGACAATATTATACAATCATGAGGTTGCTTGCTGTGAATCCTCCTTAACAAAAAGTAAGTGTATGCTAAAGTTGCATACACCCCCCCCCCCCCCCCCCCCCCCCCCCCCGCGCACTTGGTATTAATTGCATATTGATTTCCTTTCCAGCTTAATCACAATAGCTGCCCAAAGGATGGAAACACAAGGTAAGTGTACAGGTAGATGCTGGCTTTAATTAAATGTGATCACAATGTTCACCTTTTGAAAACAATTTACTCTGTTATTGATTGTATATCTATCTTGTAACTTAATCCTTTGTAATTGTGTCAGTGTAGATGGCTGCAAAGATAAGACGGTTTAAATCCTCTCTGATACTGAATAGTGAAATTTTATTTATTTTGGCAAGTGACCAAAACATGGCATGATCATGCATGCTTCATAACTCTGGATTTATTAATGGTGTGCTGCATGCAATGCAATGCTGCATGCGCAGCATGCACAGCATGCAATGCTGTCACCACTGTCAAAATAATGTAGCCTAATCTAGTTGATGACAACAGTGGCCGTAATATGCATTAGTTGGATAGCTTAGATGTCTTTTTGATCAAGGGACACCTCATTATTAATAATGTGGCTCTATTTTTCTATTAAAAAAATGGGGGTTATCTCATTCAAATCTACGGCCGGCATTTAGTAGTTCAGTAAAGACAGTTGACAGTAATTCCAACTAGATTTTCTGTAGCAAATAAAAGAACACAAAAAGCACACACAAAATATTTTTCTGCAAAATATTGACATCTCCATTGGCAATGTTGATGCCAACACTGTCTTGTTGAAGCATATTCAATACGCCAAATTAGGGCCATATCTAAGCTCCTCCCATTATTAGTTTGGATTTTGTTGTCGTGTATTAACTTGAAGGACAAGTTTGAATGTCCCACTGGATATTGTTGTACACTCCCTATCTTAATTGGCAGAGCTGGTTGTTTACCTATGGGACCAGATGTGGTATCTAAACAAATTCATGATTAACAATGGCATATGTAAATTACTTTCATCCCATCCGAGTGTTACTAAATACATGTTAATGAAGACATCTCAGAGAACCTGCTATGTATCAAAAGGTTTGTATAAATCAATGTGGATTCCATGTCTGCAAACTTGCAAACTACAAAAATGATTGTATAATATTGATACATGATGATTAATGAGTGCAGTTTATTTGATCTGAGAGGAACCATGCGACACAAATGGTAAAAAAAAAAATATATATACCAGCTATATAGAAGGAAACCTTAAAGATATGGCAGAAAATTTAAAAAGACAAATACGTTTCTTGTTGAAGATGCAAATCAGATATAATCTTTGTACAACAAACCTCACAAGGGGGTTTTGGAAAAGATTTAACATATCTTGGAATAACAGCTGCTTTCCTAAGAGCTCCACTGGGTCTTTTTGCATAGTGCTATTCCTCTCCTGTCAACCCTTTTAGTGAGAATGATTGTAGCAGGCCTATTGAAAAAATAGAGAAGCCATCAATAACAGGATTCTTTTTTTTGCCTTTTTATTTGGAGGCACTGGAGTCATTGGGACACGGCTGTCGTGTTTTTAGTGTGCCACCCCAAGATATTTACTGGCCCCTTCCTGCCCTCCCACTTAATATTTTCTGCAGACGTCACTGGTTGGAAGCAATCGGGAAAAAAAATTATTATAGAGAAATGGTCAATCTTCTAAAGTCAATGTGCTACTTTTGGATAGATTTGTCAAGACTAAATTGGTGTCACCTTGTAAATGTTCGTAGGGGCTCCAAGGTAGATTACACATTCACATGAGGTACAAATTATTTTGTTGTTGTGCATAGTCACGCTGCCTCTCGGGGCCTGTTATCTCTGATGCATGGTGTCACACGGTGTGACAGGGGAGGGGAGCCGGGGTAATAATATGTCTTAGATCTGCTATATCTGTACACCACAGCCACACAGAGAGTGAGATGTCGCCAAAGTTGTTTCTGTTTCCTTGCCATCCACATTAACTGTCAATATGCTTCTATTTGACAGCTGCCTATTGAGGTCACATTCAAGGATTCAATGTTCTCTTTGTAATTTATATCAATCACCCATGCAGAGCTAAGAAAATAAGTTACATGCAACTTTATTTGTAATTGGTAGGATACAAACTAACCTTTAATATAATTTACTCAGAGCCAAACCTGCTCTCCACAGTTAGTCACATTAACTTATTTGCATGCTGCATCTGGCATACAGCAATAATTATTATTGATTACTATTATTTTGCATGTAGAAATAAACATATTTACCAGTTTCTCCCAAAACTATAAATAACCATGTGCTAGATGATTAGGTAGCCAGTAGGCACTGCAGCCCAGAAATAACTTCTAGCCTGATTGCTCCAGCATTCCATTTTTCTTTCATCCCCACATCCCTCATCATTTAGCCTTTACTTGTTTTTTTTGGGGGGGGGGAGGGGGGATCAAGTCATGTTTTTTAAGTGAAACCTGAGATGAAACACTGTAGCTGCTTTTCAGCTCAGTGTCGATAGGCGTCATAGACTGCTGCCTTCATAATGGTGGCCACTCTATGAGCCGCAACCAAGGTCCTCAGCAAAGGCACCCCACAATTCACGCCAGGTGAAACTAATAACTCTTAAAAGCCAGCACAGGTTCAAAGGCCTCATCTTTCTCTCTCTCCCAGGCTAGATGACTCCTCTCTTATCAGTTTTGTGGTATAACATCCAATCAGAAATCCTCTTCTTTTTTTGTGTGCAGCCCTACACAATTCTGACCATACATAACGCCGATCAAACTGCTCATTATTATTGCTATTACCAGCTTCCTCCAGGGACTCTTATTATATTGTGCTATAGTACACACTGTGGAACACCAAAGACACAAGCTCTCTACGTAGTCCAGAGGCTAAGGTGGAGCTCATTGTGACTTTACTATCATTAAGAAAATGTATGTGCGGCTGACTTCAAAAAGGTTTTTGGAGGTTTGGCTTGATATCTTGTATCAGGGTACACTCCAGCAGCTAATGGACAAAATAGGGCCCCCTGGGTAATGGTAAACATGCTGTTAGTGGACCATGCATCATGTGTCATCCTTTGCAAGTTATGAGACTGTGAATATATTGATTTGTTTCCACACATTCCCAGGGTTCTGTTCCACCACAATGGTATTATTATAACACATGTCTTGCCAGGGCACAATGCAGACCAACAGTGTGTAGAACAAGTGCAGAGCACATAATGTATGGTGTCCTCCAGCAGATAATGTCAACCTTTTACTTGTATCTTGTCTTGTTATATCAGTGAAGTGATATAACAAGAAGTGTTGCATTTATGCATCTGTGATTGACGAGCAAAATGGATTCCCTGAACCAATCTGGGAAGAGAAACCCTGATTGGTCAGAAATGAGCCAGGAGCGGTCTAAATTCAAAATCGCACAGTCAACCTGAACAGATATTCTCACAGAGCATTTCACTCACTAAAAGCTGACAGATGGATATGGCATTTATTACAAATTAGAGTCAAATTAAAGCTCTTGAATCTTACCTACAGTACCTTTAACTCAAAAGTCCCAGTGTGAACTCCTGCCTGAACACCCCTTATTGCCCCTTTAGCACAGCTCTTTTTGAATAAACTGTTTCCAAATAGCAGTGATTGCAAACAGAAAATACCAGAGCAGACCACAGGGGGACAACGTTTTCAGTCACATTATATCTTATTAACGTTATACAAATATTTACGTCTATGCCACCATCCACACTTGGTAGCTAGGTTTATAATATATTGTTACAGGCGTAACAAAGATAATGGCAACAATTATTTTGTTAACAAAAATTATTACTCACAGTAAAATAGATTTTAGTTCATGGAATGGAGATAAGAAAATGTCCCCGTTGAAGTGTCCCTCATAAAGTAATGAACTAATTTAGCTAACATGAACAGGTAATGAGCATGCTTTTTATAAGTTGTTTAATGGTGTGGTTGCTGATGTGGCTAATAAATAAATGAAATTAGAAACACATTAAAAACAGTGTAATCAGGAACAAAGGTAATACATTATGCCAATGTATGGATTTTATAATATGTAACCATTACAGGAGGATACATAAATAATTTGGAAGAAATGGCAAGGAATAGCTTAACAGAGTAGAAAGAACCAAATAATTACATCACAACATTAGTCACCTCTCAAATCACACGGCAGGTTCGCAATGACCAAAATTAAGTTCATAAAGGCACACAAACTATGAGCCACAAATCGATTGTAAAAACATTCAATATCACATGCTATTTTTCGTACATTTTAAATGGTCCCTGGGCACTACCATACTGCCGTAGAATATACATAAAAGAAGACATATTCATGTTGATTCATGTGATGTTTTTAGATGCTTTATGCCAGACATAATAAAAAAGTCAATATATTCCACAGTTAAGATTGAGAGACCTTCTCTCCATGCGTCAAAATAAATTATTATTTTATATGTTTTTTCACTTCACATAGGAACAGCAGTTTTCTCCTGTGTGGACTGCTGTGTCTCCCAAATGCACACAGACCCACTCTCTGTTCTCTACTGGCATACCAGACTGCCCAGAGATACGCAATATGTAGCTGCTCTCTATCACAATGCAAATCAGTTGTCCCTATTATGTCTGCTTCAACAAAACACAATTGTACTATTCATGCAAATGACGGCCTTAAGAAAGTTGGCCATTAACAAGAATCCAGCTCTCCTCTTTATACACAGAAGAACTGGTTTAGTGACTGTTCTTATGCAGATTTTTAGATATTAGAAAGCACTTCATGAAAAGGGGGTGGCTTCATACTCTGTGCTCTTGGTCCTCTTTCTGCAGGGGCTGGTTCTATCATGGTTCATGTCCCAGTCACACCGTGCATGCATGCTACGCTGCTCTTATCTCTGGTACGTGCCTGAGTGCTGGATAAGAAAGCACGGGTCTTGCTGTCTTCTTAGCTGGTCCTCCTTAGGCAATTTGGCTGCTTGCCTTCATGGTGTCTTGACCTGTGATTGGAGAGAGCCAAGAGAGAGAGAGAGACGAGAGAGAGAGAGAGAGAGAGAGAGAGAGAAAGAGAGAAAGAGAGAGGGAGAAAGGGAGAAGAACAGAGAGAGCGAGAGAGAGAGAGATAGCAGTCGTTGCCCCCCTCCCCAACTTGCGGACACAGCTGTTTTGCGATGCTCCTCTGCTCATCTGTCAGTTTGCCGCCCTTTCAACCGTTAACCGTCTGCCTTTGTTACCTTTAAATCTGTCTTTTAAAGTATTTTAAAGTCTCTAAGCTTCATTATGCCATGATGACATAGTACATGGAGTCTCATCATGGTTATAATTGAACTGTTCCTGAAAAAAAACGGGGTTGGTAGTAGTAATTACAATGATAACAGTAGCAAAACGTGTTACGTATATTGTGACATTTTGTGACAGATTAGAGAAATCAAATCATTGTTTGTTCTTAACTACCAACAGAATACTCACTGCATTATGGTCACCTGCATCATTTGTGAGATCTGCATTTCCATGAAATGTCCTATTTCAAAGAGTTGTCATAGCAGCTTACAGACAGGTGTGGGACATACCCTTATAGGTCCATGAAATTCAGGCATAACAATGTTCTAGCAAAGAACAAAGAGGGTGTTGCAATTAAACACCCTCCATGGTGATATTCTTAGTGGATAACACATCCCCTGCTACTTTTTTTTTATATTAACGATGGAATAATAATACAAAGGGGATATCATTCTGAAGTAATCATTTAACACAATTTTTCATCAAGCCTGTAATCACCTTGAAATTTAACAGACAGAGAAAAAGACTGACTCGTTTGCGTGAGAATAATTAATAGAAAGCATTTTAATAATTGGAGCTGGTGAAGCTAAGGCCCAAAATCAATAAGTGCTTACATATCACTTATTTATTAGACAGAGACAGTACCTAAAAGCAATGCCATGACGTGTCTTCATTATCTCAAAATGAACCTGTTCAAAATCAAGAAACCAAAAGATACTATTATGGTGTCAAATAAAAGTCATAATAGTTAAATCCCTAAACCATATAAGGTGACACAATGGAATCAGCTTTATTTCAAGAAACCAGTTGAAATGTTTTCTTTCAGCCAGCAGGTTATTTGTTTTTCAGGAGACAGATAGATGCATGCATGAATAGATGATTAGTCCAGCTTAGTGTTACATATTTTAAAGAGAAGTTAGGTGAGGACACATCTCACCTGAAATTCTCGAAACAATCATTGCCATCTCATCGCGTTCAGTGAACTGCAGAGCAGTTTTGTAAGGCTGGAGAGATTTAGCAAAGCAAGATCATAGCAAAACAAGATAGATTGTTTACTTACCATAAAAACCGTTATGTATATAAATGGACACAAATGTCGTGATGATTTGTTGACCAAAAAATTAACTTAAAGTAGTGATGCCAACAAATGCTTCCATTTTAGTCACGTCATATAGTTATTATATTATTATTCTAATGTTGTAATATTATGTTTATATTATGTTTCTAATTTACATACGATCACTGAAATGATTGATTCCATTACACAACTAATACCTGTATGACATTATAGTACACTTTATAGTTATATAGTGAATCAATACATTGCTGCATTGATTAAAAGGAGGTTTTGAAGGCTATGCAAATGGGGCATGCTAAATGGAAAGGCTTGTGCATTTACCATTAAAAGTTTGCACGTGTGATTGTTGGTCTACAGGCTAATTAACCATGATGAATTCTGGGATGATGAGCAATTATTTTATTTTATTTTAAATAAGTCCAATTAAATGTTCCACATGATTACAAATAGAGCTAATTTGCTTTATCTTTTTAATTTTTTATTTTTTTCTATCCCCTCTCCCAAAATAATTAATTGTAAGCATTGAATTTGCTTGCCTCAGTCCGTGTGTGGCACCAAGGAGCATGTGTTGTGAAGGAAAAATGTGGCTAGGAAAACTGGCTAGAAAAACTAGGCAGACAAAGGAATTTGTGAATCAAATTATGCAAAACAATTAGATCCCTGTGTCATGAAAAAAGAATGTCCTGCTTCAAAAGACGCTCTTGTTCACACAGAGAGAAGGGACTTCACAGAGCTGATAAAAACAAAGCCTTTGCAGCTGGTGAGCTATGCTGTCATTCAAGCATTGTGTGGAATTTCTAACTTTTGTTGAAATCATAATGCAGCTAGGCTGAATATATGTAACATAATGAACACCGTACAAAACCAGCAGCACTCCATTTCACCTCGGAATAGCATATGCTATGCAAAAACCCTATTCCTCCATTTATATTTACTGTAGCAATCATATGTTTCATGAAAAAAGAATGGCCTCCTTGTAACAAAATGTCAGATGCAGAATTTATTTTATTAATCCATTGTTTTTCAAATATATGCATAAATTAAAGATTTGTGACATTACATTCTTTTTTTTACAATTTTGACACATCCCAAAAGGCATATATTTTTTATATTCAGTTAGTACAACCTATTCAATATGAACCCCACCAAAGCAAAAATAACCTTTCTTGTAAAAAAAAAACAACTGAAATACCAATAACCTTCCGACAAGCTATTCATTGTGTTGAACAGAAACACCTCACATAGTGAGTTGATTACTCAGACACCCATCAAACCGAAGGCTACAATGTGCCACCTATTCAGTGGGACATCTAAAGGACAGCTTTGTTGGGGATTTGATTACGCTACACTTTGATTACGCTACACAAAACAAGAGTTGGGTGTGGGAGTGGGCCAGTGAGACACCCTGAGCAGGTTGGACGAGGTCAACCCTCGAACAAAGATTTGAGCAGTCAAACACAGGGTACGGGGCCGGGTTGTATAATCCGAGAAGCCAAGCAGCAGCAGTATCGATGTGCATGGGAACATGGGTAATAGGAGATCTAAACAGATGTCGCCAGATAGCAATGCCATTTCAATTCTCTTCTTAGATGCTGTGAATGGTAATGTTTACTTTAAATATTGGAAACTGTTCGTACCCAATGCCAAGACTGAGAGGAAGGCAAGTTAAAGAGAGCGCCCTGCGTGTTTTACTTGTATTTTTATACTTATTGTCAATGTAGTATAGATTTTGTTGTTTTATTGTTACGGCACCTGAATTTCCCCTCAGGGATCAATAAAGTGTATTATCTTTTCTTATATTGTCTCTAAATAACCTGTTTTGAAGAAGGCTGTACACTGGGATCTTCTTCTCTGGTTTTTCTCTGGAGCCATTCTTTGGCTCAGGTATTAGTTGGCAGTCTGGTCATGCATTGTCTTCACACTTTTGAACACTTCTAGAAACTATTGTTTTCTTGTTTGTTTAGGCCAGCAAATCAAATGTAATTAATAATTTAAATATATTATATATTTGTCTATATTAACAGACACATGTTTTAGTCAGTAATGACTAAAACATTACTTCAAATATTAATATCATTTAATATATAACACTGAACACCACCATGTGCTATTCTGAGGATGAGGAGGATTTGTGTTAAGCTACCAAGCTTCTGGAAGTAGACGGGCTCAGAGTCCAGTTGAGAGAACCAGACACTTATGTGTCTTGTTAATCTCTTTCTGACAATATCTGAGAGAGACAGATCTGGGACTGAAACACTCATGCATTGTTTCCAAAGGCATACACATTGTCTGTATATTTCTATGTAAAAAAACACTTCACTCACCCAAAACGTAACACTCATCTTGTTTCATCTTCATGTCATTGTATTTAAATGAAGATAAGCAGAGTTGCATAATTATTGCATTTAGCCAACTTGAAGTAGATTAACATACATTTCTGGTCAAGCATCCATGTGTCAAATGCAATCTAATCTCTTGAAAATTGAAAATACATTTTCTAAAAAGCCCTTGGGTAGGTATACTTACAGTAAATTGAATTATTTAAGACCTTTAAATTCTCACCAGAGAACTGTCAACCAGGAACTTTCAAGGTTATTTGAAATGAGACCATTATCTGCTAGCTACTATCCCCGTTGGGAACAATTAGAAACAACTGCAGAAATGTCGTTGGTCAGTCCCAGGTCACATCACTGTCTCACTGTGTCTCTGTCACTGAGCCATGGCCTCCTATGCAGCAGCTATAATCGTTGGGATGTGAGGGGCATTGGAGAGACAGGAGAAGGACAAAATACGTTGTCTGTGGCTTCTCTCTAAAGAGATGTTATGAGTGAAAATGCTCCTGGTGCGGCATGGGGTGACCCAGCAGGGTGCTTACCGGCACAAACACTTCAACTGGCTCAGCGTGGACACCCAGTGCACAGTATAACGTCCCGCTTGCAAACACCGGCACTAAGCTCATATGCTGCTATGCCTTTTTGATGTTGTTGTGCCAATTTAGTTTTATGGTATTGTATGCCTCAAGGACAATACAATTTATTTGTGTCAATGTGAATGGGTTCTCTGATGACTCCCCTGCACTTTCTTCAAGTCATGTTTTTTTTTTTTTTTTACAAAGTTGCACATACAGTGCCCATATTTTCCTAATTGCACTTTGCAAAATTGTACTAAAATGTCACCATCTTGGATTCTATCTTGTAGGCTTGGATCATGTCACAAATGCAAACAAAATGTTCTTCTAATACAAATTTGCAATACAGAAGCCTAGGCTAAAAGGCTAGCTAAAAGACAAGATTATTGCTCCTGGATCCGGCCATGCTTAGAGCTTCATCAGCTTACATGTAAGGAATACGTATTTTTTCTCCTAAATTGAGTAAGATATCCCCCAGGATAGATCGTCAGTCAAACACATGCTAAATAATTAGCAATAGCTATAAGAATACAAATCTGTTATGGGTATTCACCAGACATATAAGGACACCAGGTATAAAGATAAACACAGCATCTTTAAATTGTGTGAACCATGAATGAATAAATAAATGTATTTGCTGGTGGTAATTGTGTGCTGGGGTGGGGATGCATGAGCTGTCTGTAGGAGAGATAGGAGGGGGTGTGGCTCTTGGGACCCAATTAGTAGACAGGTGACTAAGTGGCAGGTGTTGTCAATGTACTAATCATCTGTCCAACATTTAAATATGGCTGTGGCTGGGCCAGAAGGGGGAAAGGAAACGTAACTTTGAGACTTTTGGCCTGGTTACTTTACGTTAATGATTTCTGTCAATAAGTGTGTAAATAAAATGTGTATGTGCTATCATGAGCCCTGTATCTGTTCACTCCTTTACAAATTCTATTATATCACTGTTTGAGTGTGATACAAATAATTTGGTGTCATTTTGAGTGGGAAAACAACAATGGACACAAAAAAGAAGATACAAATGAATGTCAAATATTAGTTTATATAAATGAATGTCTATCTTAAATAGTTCCATCAAAACGAAACAAACCTGAGCACTCTGAGGCTAATGATAGTGGACCATTCTCCTACATTGAAACGATGAACACGGATAGTGTTGTAAATATGTAAATGAATCATCTAGATGAAAGAGCTCATATTGCTACCTGTTTACTGAAAGTCACCAGCAGACCTTTGATCAGCATTCTGTGGTCTGTCTGTTTTCCATCTTCATCTCTTCTTTTCCATGTCTTTCAATCTGCCTCAGTGCAATGGTTTCATACTACTCCACACATTATATAAAATATGGACAAATGCAATTTAAAGACAGGTTTTTGCCAGAAGGCCATTGTCAAGGTTTTATCAAACAGTGCATTTATGATAAATGCAGAGGTGTCATTTTTGCTATTAATGAGCTCTGTTTATGGTGAAAATGTCAAAAAGTCCATCTAGAATACCTCAGGGTAAGGCAATGCGCTGTTGTTGCTTTTTAGATGACAACATTTAGAAACATTACCATGCATCTCTAATTAGGCCTTTGTTTTGTTTTGATGTAGGGGATCGTCAGTTATAATATATTTATATATATATATATATTATTCATATGACGTTTACACTGTATGGGTTCTGTAGAGGTGGTGCTTGGTTTATGAACCATTGCATGATAAGTAATGACTTAAATTGTAACAATGCATCAGGGTATATTTTTATTACACCTAATTAGCAGAAAGCTAATCTACAAACACACACATGGAGTCTAGTAGCATGTTTAGAGTAATGATCAGGAATTCAAAGCCTCACAGCCTTGGCAATAGTAGACTTAAGCAGGAAAGTGGATATTGATGCCAGTGCTTTTCACAGAAACTGAAAGAGGAGATGGAGACAACCGGGAATGTCAGGAGAATGAATGTCAACCTACTGGTTGATCAAAGTGATGAATGTGCACGCATGAGACAACACTAAAGAGCACTTGTCTTGCCCCTCCCATGGCAGAGGTCAGCTGGCCTGCTTTCACCTACCATTTTGTTTTTAACTACAGCGAAGCAAGTACAGTGACTCTCTCTCTCCCTCCCTCTCTTGGTCTCTCTCTCTCTCTCTCCCCCTCTCCCCTCCATTTCTCTCTCCTGTTGACTCTCTCTTGGGTCCTTTTGAAGTGCAAATCACAGTGCTGTGCTGAATAAAGTAAGCAGTGATCAGACAGCAGACCATGGGTCGTTTGAAACGAATGAGATTCAGGGTGTAACCCGGTGTTAGTTTATCATTTTTCGACTGACCTGAAGGCCAGCGTAGCCTATAAAAAGGATATGCAGTGTGCTGCTCTCACAGGTGCTATATTTCTACCCTAAAACACCAAATAAATAATAGTCGGTTTGCTTGAGATTTGCGCTTGCAGGGTATAAATGACAAGGGAAGGGAAGGCAAAACATTGATTGACTTGTCTGATATTACTGCATCCGTCTCAACTACACAACCTTCTTTAACGAGTTGAATAAAGGCTTCATGGAGAATGAGTTTGGATTCTAACTTGGTTGTTGTGTAATCTTGATGTTATCGATTTTTTGATTCTCATGGTGCCTGAGGAGTTGTATTTTGCAGTCCCTTTACCCAAATAAGGTTTTAACCATATTTTTGGGACTTTGCCTTATTGTTTTTCTGACCTTGATTTCATCTGCTAAGTTTGAAAAAGAGGGTATTGACTGCAAAAGAGTAATAGCATAGGGCCTCATTACAACTGTAGAAATCAACTTACTAAACAAGCAGTCTGGCCAGTGGCCACACAGCTTATGACTTGTCTTACTCCTGACAGGGGTTAAAAACATAAGCGTTAATTATGGTGTCATGCAATTAAAAACTCTGTGGGCCATCATAGCTCTCCTAGTGTATTTTACACACAAACCCACACACACAGACACAGACACACACCCACACACACAAACACACACACACACACACAAACACAAACACACAAATACATTTTGGACATCTTTTTGGACATACTCACATCAAGGTCGTAAGCAAACAATGATTAACGTAAAGGCAAAACGTATACAATCTAATTTATACTTAAAAATATTACACATATAACCAGATTTAAAACATGCACACTAATTTAGTTGTAATCTTTTCAATATTTTGTTGAACATTTATAGATACAAAAAAGGTCTATACAGATATGTGGGAAATCGGACTGGCTGAATGTGACAAATTAAAACATTACAATTATATTTTTCTTCAATATTTCTACATATTTACTTATGGCTGCATGTCGTTGCTGCTTGATTTCCGTGATTTGATTGTTTGGTCAATATCCTTGCAAATGTGATTGCTTGCAGGATAGAAGTGCACGATAACATAGTGTCTGTTCAGGTTTGGAATGTTCTTTTTATATCCATGCATGGTTGAATGGAGTTGAATTATGGCACACGTCACTTTAGTTATTCCAAAAAAGTGAGGGAGGGTAGATGTCAGGTGCGAACTCCTGGAGTAGTTTGACTTGGACTCTTAAGGAATGGTTTGCTAACATAAATGCAGTGATTTACCTCTTTGTTCCAAGCTATAACAACAAGTGAGTGGTTCTTCTGTGACGGTTGAGTACACTGGTGTTTGGTGATTTGCTAGTTTGAATTAGTTAATTAATTAATTTTTCAATGTTTGCTTGAGTTGATCTAAATGGGAGCCACCATCACCGTATGGCCTACCGGTAGCCTGTGTATGTGCGTGCAGTGTTTTGGGAGGTAGCTGGAAGACAGCTGGAGAGCTGGAGAGCTGGAGAGCTGCAGAGCTGTAGAACTGAAATAATTTAATCTTCTAAGCGAGTTCCCTCCTCGGAAACGTGCCACGAGGCTGGCACTCTCTCCATAAGAAGACAATGGAGTGGGTTGCACACGGTATCAAACAGCATCTCAAGTGAACACGCCTTTACCATATTCATCTCCAATACAGCTACAATATTATGTAAATCCACTGATATTTTCTGTGCTGACTATGATTCGGTTGGTGAATGTTAGTTATTTTGTGCTTGTTGTTGGACAGCCTTACGCTAAACATTATGTAGCGTTATGCATGTCATTTATGTATTAGTCCAGGTCGATTTTCAGCCAGTTTCTTTTCGTCAAATCCGTTAGCACCTGCTATAAATAATCCAGCTCCCCCATAGCACCCCAGGTCAGAATGTTCTGGCACCGCTATTGTGTGCTACAAACCCAATATTAACAACAATCCTCAATATTTTGACTTCAACTGATGAAGTCAATAGAAATACAAACATTATAGATGAATGTAACTGATATCTAATCATTGTTGGTAACTGTGGTATAAGCAGAATAAACCACTCCGGGGTGTCCCGTTATTGGAAGATAATGAACTTCGGCATTGGTAATCAACCTTGGCTTCGACTCAGCCGCATCACATCGTACATTATTTTCCAATAACGGGACACTCTGTCGTGGTTTATTCCTTACTTATTATTAGGGAGTGGGGCAATGGAGTTGAGTTTGTCGTTATGATTCTGTTCCTGGGAAATCTCTCTGCCTATCCGAGCAGCCATGCTCTAACGGGCAGCAATGCAGCATGAACCCCCCCAGGGTTACAGAACAGAGACAGGGAAACAGAACATGGACAATAGAATTACATCACTGATTTCAGTTGACTGCATGACCTGCCCAAAGTAACACAATGCTCAATACCTAGAACGTGGGCTCAGTAGAGCATAAACCTACGCCAAGCCCTACGGAGGCCCCCTTCAGAGCCCCTTGGTGGGCATGGCCTGTGAAGTTTTAGAAGTTACCTGCTATTTTGTGATAAGTCACGCCCTACCGCACCCCTTTTTTAGAGAATTGGTGAAAGAGATTCAATAGTTATTCCTCGGCCCATTGCCAACATTTGCAGCACATTTGGTGGAGTTACGTTCGTTTGATCATAAGTAACATGCGTTTTTGTGATAGGCCACGCCCACTTCAACACCCCTTTTAGCAAATTGGTGTGAAAAGTGGTTTGTCCCCCAGCTCACGGCCAAGCTTCCCACCAAATGTACCGGTCTTCTGTCTATCCGTTCAGAAGTTATGTGTGTTTGTGTGATACGCCACACCCACTGCACCCTGCTTTTTTCTGATTGTAGTGAAAAGTTAAAGGTGATGTAGGATAGATTTGAGAGCTATTATTTGAGTATAATTTCTTAGAAATGGCATAGCCGTCCATCAGCTATTCGAAAGTAAAATGCGCTGTGAACATATTTGTTTTGAGTTGACTGCTCCTGCATCTGTATGAGACTATTTGCATGAAATAGCCATTGAGAAGTGTTGCATGAAAAGCAACACTTCTCAATGGCAGAGAATTGGAGGGAGGGAGTTTTGCTCTCATCTGCTCCTCTCTCTCTTGAATCTTAGCTACAGCACCTTTAATCAGTTTTTCTCAGCCCATGACAAATGTCCCCACCATATTTTGTGCAAATCCATGTATTTCTTGTTCCCAGACCGTAACACAAACACACAAAAATGCCTCACCCACTGCTACGACCCGTTTTTAGCTATTTTGCGCGAGAAGTTGATCTGTTCTTCCTTGGCAAATGACGAACCATTCTACCAAATTTATTTTTGAGATCATGTTCATACATGGACAAATAAACATTATTTTAGAGACATGTAATGTATTTGTTTTGGTTCAGAGAGACAGAACACACACAATTATATTTCATAGATTTGGTTTGGTTCTATGACTTTGATCTCTTTCGCTTCCAGCCCAGTGTAGTAACCTAGAAATGAATGTGGACACACAAAAGACACTACACTCTGGGATGTGCTAATGATGAATCCGATTGGGTTTTGTTGAAGACAGACAAAGAACCTTCAGCGGATATGACAGCCAAGGAGATGGATATCACCAATACCAATGGAAAATAATTTAACATAATTATATTATAGTGATCATCAAACGTTATCTCAAAATAATGTAAAAATAATGTAATAAAAAGGTATTTATACAACTGTTTTGACTGCAAATTGAATAAGTATCATTGAATTCATCTTTAATATCTTTCTTCAGTTTCTTGAATCCTACTTAACATTGTGAGTGAAAACTCAGTTTAAATGGTTATGTGAGAGGTGATTAGATGATCACTAATGTTTCAGATGATACACCCAAAGCTAGAGATTTAGGTGCATTTTCAAGGTATGAAATATTTCATCAACAAGTGTTGGCAGCTTCATGCCATTTATGGTGGTGCTCTTTATTGCATGCTTGCTTTATCAAACCCATGTATCCACCAAGGTCTCTCTGCTGCACTTACACCAGCGCATAGTCTTGTAAAACTGTCAGTCAGTGTGAGAGCCGAGGTCATATCAGCCCACCCTATCTCTGCTTCTAGACCCTGCACAAGGATTTGTTACTGTGCAGAACGTGGCATCACATGGGAAGTAGGAATTCAAATTTGCATGTCACATTATCCTTTTCTAAAATGGTAATATTCCACATTTCGTCCTAAGCACATGAAGATACAAAGTCAACCTTAATATTGGCAAAACTGAGTGAATAATTTATGAACCTGTTGCAGTTGCAAAAAAACAGCGTTTTCTAAACCCAACCACGGTAATATTGATTTTTCCATCACAACTGCAGATTTAAGTAGTACTTTTTTATCAACCCTTGCCTTTTGCATTCATCAGAACTTCCATTGATCAATCATCTATTAATATTGTTAATGTGTTCTTAAATTTGACAAAATTTAGGAAGTAATCAAATTATTAACTAAGGGGAAATTATAACATTGGAGACTGACTGCTTAAAGTAATTTTTATGAATTTTTTAACAACTAATTTATTATTAATATGCATCATAGCATCTCTTACCCATATGCACAACAGGACGCAAATTATGCTCACTCACCATGTAATTTGTTGTTAAATCTGTTATGGTAGATTGGAAAGTGCATCCGCAAATTCCCTTCCTTCCTTCTTTTTGCCTGCCTGTCTGTCTCTCTTTCTCATTCTCCCTGTGTGTATGTGTGTGTGTGTGTTTGTACATGTCTGTTTTTGATTGCGAGTGCGTGTTTGTGTTTGTGTGTGTGTGGCAGGCCACATTATTGAATCTTCACAGAAATGCAAGTAGAAGTGGAAAAAAAGATGGTTAAGTGGGGCAGAGCAAGATTTTCTGCTGAGCTTTAGACCAGGAGCCTAGATGTATAATGAGCTTTAAAATACGCTCATCTCTGTCATCAGTAGCTGAGGAAGAGGGCAATAGACCACGGCAGTGTTTTCTTTTTTTTCTTTAATGCTAGTAAAAAAAATAATAATAAAAAGAATCCGGCCTCTCACCCAAAGAGTAACTGATGTTAAATATGCATTTGCACAGCAACTGACACACACACACACACACACACACACACACACACACGCACGCACACACACACACACACACACACACACACACACACACACACACACACACTCACACACACACACACTGTCGTCTTGATTAAATACAGTTAAGGCTTGTTGCTTGGCATTTTCATTAATGCAATGTGATGCAGTCCAGTGCAGTTATGAGTGCAGTTATAGCTGTGGTAACCCAGTTTTTTTGTAATCCTCAGTCAAATCCCCTGTCATAGTTGGCTTGCCGTCAGGCCCGTGGCCTGGTTGCTGCTCTATCATCTGTCTCTCTTACTCTGTTTTCCTTTTCTGATTCTCATTTCGAATTCTGCTTTTAAACTGAAGTACATTCAAGCAGACTGTCCATCTAGTCTGATGGAATAGAGTAATAAACCAAGCTCCAGTGCCCCCGGGTGAGTGTCTGCTTCCTGCAGTGGAGTCGCCCTCTGAACCTTATCTAACATCACTTGTTAATCACTACTGCTCACTCAAATGACTATGGCTGTGAGGTTTGCAGCAAGTGAGAAACACACGTCAGATATCTATATCCTTCTGACTCTCCATCCGACTGTCTGAATTACTACTTGTACTTTGTAGTACCCAGGGATAATTGTTTCTCCCCTGCATGAATCAGGAAATGAAGGTGCACTCTTGGATTAGAGTGATTTCTGAACAATGATACGATTTATACTATTTGAATACATTTGCTAAATCCACAACTGATGCCTAACACAAGTGAAGAATACTGTTCCCACTTCCCTGGCTTCTGGTCTTGTCTTGTTGTTTGAGAGAACATGAGAGGTGAACTTAGCAGGAGTTATTTATTTATTCAATTTTTTCTTTAGGGCTCTCTATCCTTGACTCTACAGCATCGTCATTCGAAGACGCCTCGTGTGTTCCGGTACAGTCCTCTTACTGCCTCCTCTCTTGACCCTGGTGCTTGGCTATGATCTGTCAGTGCCAGAAAGTAATTACTTGCTTTCCTGGCGCATGAATCATGCGGATGCAGCTTGAATTACTGGCTGAAAAGGAAACAGCATCCAGATAGCCACAAGTTATTTGTCCATATTGACACGGGAATTGTAGAAAAGATAAGTCCTGTCTGAAAGACTTGAAAAAGGGCTTATTGTGTACACTTCACACGTGGGCTACAGAGTTCTTGTCCTTTGGTCCATAATTTGGCACAGATTCAGGGGCTGCTTGTTCCCTTGGCTACAGTATACCTGCGGTTGGAAGCTGAGTATGCAAACAAAACCAATTCCATCCTTTTTATGCAACCGTAGATGCTCGTTAGCCCATTGACGACAACATGTTTTTGTACAGTCCAGGGTATCGACAATGTCTATAATGCACTGTCAAAAAAAGAAAATAATTGCATAAATGTGACGCTTTATGCACTTTAAAAGATAAGTGTATGATAGTGTCACTTGTTGTATCAGAGCCTTTTGTCTTTTGAAAGTGTGCACACCACAGTGAAGTTGGTTCTATAAATGTACTCACCTGATAAGGAGCCAGAGCACTTTCTTAACATGACACTAGTCTCTGGCCTATTCGAGATTTTAATTTCAGCCACTTTGTCAACACTGAAGGATAAGGAGATTTTTATAGCCATGACAATGATATACATTTGTATGCCTCACATTTAACCATGCCCACATTGATTCACAGCCATATATAAATATACCTCCCCCAACAGAAAACCATCTTTGGGCTCTTTCTGTTCCTCTCCTAACTTATCAGTTAATTGGTTTTCAGTATCAGTTCAGAAGAAACTTGTGCCAGGGAATGATGTATTTTTTGAATATATATATATAAGTCTAATTCAGACCTATTAGAAATTGATACATTTCTAGAAATTATACAAAAATGTTAAATAGTTATCAGTGCTATAGCCTTTTGATCAATTTATACAAACCTGTATTGATGTAGTTACATAGTAAAAAGCATGATCACTGCTCCTACTGTCTTTACCTACGGTACTTTAGTGTAGGCTACTTGTGACGGAATAAAGACTCTTTATTCCGTCACAAGTACATTAAAGATTATAGGTATTTCTGTAGCTATATCTTAAATTATAGTGAATATCAATACAGCTTCCAAACACCACTGCCGGATTGAAATGGTCTGCATTTATATAGCGCTTTTCTAACCAGTGGCCACTCAAAGCGCTTTACATTATTACCTAAACATTCACCCATACCACCGGCGGTGTCCACCATGCAAGGCAATAGCCAGCTCGTCGGGAGCAGTTATCGTTTGGTGTCTTGCTCAGAGACACTCAGCTAGGAGGAGCCGGGGATCAAACCAGCACTCTTGCGGTTGCCACTCAACCCGCTTTCCTCCCTGAGCTACTGCCGCCCATCAAATTGATCCCCTCAAAATGGGTCCATTGACTTGAGCTACTACTGCAGTACAGCATTCAGGGGTTAAACATCCATCCTCGGGATCTTATTGACCTACGTGGGGGATATCCATCTCTGGGTAGTTTTCCCTGCAAGGAGATTTTATAGCCAGAGCAGAGGGTCAGTGTTACAAAGAAGTATCCGTGAACCTAGTAATAAGTTACTGCTGTCGTTTCCTCACTTTACCCACCGACAATAAATTCCATTTAATAGCCGGGTAGGATAGTGTATTAATTTTTTTTTCAAATAACTAAATGCTTCAGTCGTCTTTAAAAAATAATAATTATATGCTCATAGCAGAACAAATAAGCCATTATTCTTTGTTTTAGTGATATGAAAATATATTCTGCCTGTAAAATATCTATACTTTTTTTTTACAACAAGATTCCATGCAATAAGTCTCAATGGTATCGGCCACCTTCGAAAAGCAGCTCCCTTGCAGGTTTTAAAGAGCCTGTGCACTTCAATATTAGATTGGTTGATTAATGGTTGCGGTCTCTGGCTGGGAACCTAGTGGTGTCTTTGTCAACCGAATCTCACAGTGATGATTACAGGATAACCCTCCCCACACAGTAATTAATCAGCCCAAAAGTAGACTTTAATTCAGCGACAAGACAACATGACAACTCCTCCCAGAGCATGTGTGAAGGATTTACAATAATAAACAATAATAAAAAATCTTACATGGGTGGGTGTTCCAAATGAATATTCATAATATTGATTCCCAATTAGTCAACTGAACATCAACCAAGGTGTAAGGCTGCATTCACACCTCATTCTTTTATTATTCTTCTGCTAAGAAAACAGACTCTGCATGCTGTCTTGATAGAAGATATTTTCGGTAGGAGTAGTTGACACATCTTTCTGTTAATTTAGAACAATCCCAAGACAAAAAACATATTGTGTAGCACCAAGCATCCTTCTGTTGTGACGTGACTGAAAAGACAACAAGAAGCATCTTCTGAATTGCGGGTGTAGAGTCTGAATACCATGTCAAACGCAGAGCGGATGACAGCTGTCTGGCAACTGGAGATGCATGCTAGTTTGATCCTCCTGGATCAAGTGTTAAAGTGTCCTTGAACTTTTTCTGCATTGGGGACCGTACTGTGAATCAATGTGTGCATGGTTCAATGTGAGGCATACCAGTGTAAATCTCTGTCATGGCTATAAAGGTATGATATTAATGCAAATCGATTTTCCATTTTGTCCTTCATATGTGTATAGTCCTTCATCTTTCTGTCATTCAAATTGGTATTAAGTAGTCATTAATGGCAAAACTCGACTATAAAGTTATTCAGTATTTTTAAAACATGAATTTAATTGAGAAAAAATGTCATCCAGCAGCAACAGCCAGTATTACAGATATACATTGTATTCTTATTTTATTTCCAAACACAACGTAGGCTTCTGGTGTGTCCGATATGAAGCAACAGCAGCACTGGTACGGCACACAAATTACTAGTCACAACTCAGGGACTGCTTTTTTATACATATTTTCATATATTCAAAATCTTGTAATGGATATTAGTGGATGTTTTAATGGAAGACTACAGACAGATTTAAACGCAAATCACTAAAAGCCACGTAACAATATTAAAATATACCAAAATAAATTACATGGCATTATGCCATTGAATAAGTAAAATCAGAATACATCACATAGGTATTATCAGATGCATGTATATCACTAGATATTATACAATATATATATATATATATATATATATATATATATATATATATATATATATATTGTTCAATATTTGTGTAGGATGATTCCGAAAGCTGCTACACTGTTGATTTAAAAAAGCCTTTTCCCATGACGTCATTTACAACAAGAGACATTCAAACACCATATTGCCCCTTTCTTCTAAAAGGAATCTCTCTGATGATGTCCCCTAGTGGGACACACACATTAGTTGATGAGTTGGCTTCTATTTCAGTTTCACATCGGTACAAATCATGAGATTTATTGTTTTTAGAGTTGATTAAACTCTGGCCACAAATGGTGCTGTGTGTCATACTTCAGTGACAGGATCCCGTGGTGTTTGAATTGATTTAGTGTAATTTGGGAACAACCTTAATCTTCTCCAGGTTTCTAATGCAATCAATCAAATGCTATCCCACTTCATTAACTGTAATATACAGGGCTCTGACACTGCATACCAATATAGCCTACAGTCCCAAAGGAATTTGCCTTTCAATGCAGTGGACTTCCTCACAAGCAGACCAGTATCATTCAGCCACTGACCAGGTAGGCAAAGTAAATCACCAGTTAGCATTGACTCTGATCTCAGTTGTCTCAATAAATTACACCAGAATAATTATAATAATTTTGCCTATAATATTATACTAAATTATTCGTAGTATATTAATCTGTTTCAAGGAGCCAGCTCCCAGATGATAATCACTTCTGGACATTGCTAACTAACTACCAGTTCCAAATTTCACACATTCATCTGGATTTCTGAATTATTACAGCATTTACCCTAAAGAAATCTAATTAATGAATGTAAAGTATTTAATAAGAATACAGTGAAATTCTATGCTTTACAATGAATATAATACTAAATGAAATACATATGCAGCAGCGAATGCTGCAATTTATGTTGTGTTAACAGTATGTTTAGGCCTATAACCTGTGCGGTAACCCTTCTACTGTGAATGGGGAATGAGTGGGACCGTTAGGTTACTAACGGCTGCACGAGGTGAGAGGTTTGCATACAGCAGCCCCCATTGAGACGTGAGATAGGCATTCACTTGCAGCAGAGAAAACTACAACTAGAAGCTCACCTTCACCCTCACTTTGATATCTCTTCAAAAGAATTTACATTGCCTGTGCAGTGGTGGAGGTAGTGGTGGTGGAGTCGAGAGATAGTATGTTCGTTGACCAAAAACAGAGACCACTGTGTGCATGTGTGTGTGTGAGTGTATATGAGGGGGAGGATCCGCTGGGGGCAGGCAATGTTTTCTCTGTCCCCAGCTCCCGCAGTAAAAACCACACAGAGCACCGGATCAAACATTTCCCTGCTGCAATTAAATTATTTCCTGCATCTGAATATTATCTGGAAACTTCGGATATAAATATACTTGTTTCCAACCCACTATCCGTGCACATTCAAACTTTTTCCTCGGCTTTTGGCACACCCTAGGGACGATGTGATCAGAGTAGCATAAAAATGGTAGTCTAGATGGTAAACAGAATGACCGGAGGTCGCACCCAGAGGTCCAATGCCAAAACATAAAACAATTTATTTACAGAATACAAGTACACCAAAAATCGAGTTAGTGGTGCTCTTTAAGATAGGTTTGTCAGCAGCAAATAATTGAGAAACAAAGAGACAAAGATAAGTTCACAGAGTGGCAGCAAGCTGTGTTAATCCTTTTTGGAGGACATTTGATTTGAAAAGGGTAAACATCACAGTAGATTCATGTAAATTGTATCAAAGAATGAAATTTAACAGTGAATGGATTTTACACACATACACACACACCACACACACACACACACACACACACACACACACACACACACACAAACACACACACACACACATACACAAACACAAACACAAACACAAAATATGCACGTAGGTTAGGTTCTGTGCCATTTTATTTTTTATCCAATTATAGACATTCTATAATTGGAACACACTACTTTGAAGAGGCTGCAGGAGCAAAACCTTCTCTGCAATGATTACATTGTGAGCCTGCCTTCCCACAAGTTTGCTTAATTGAATTCATTAATTGAAGTCTTGGCTGAAGACCACTTGAGTTGTCCTTGTAAGAATTACAAATTTGAAATTGGGTATTATCTCAGGGCAAAACAACAAAAACAGGGTCAATTTATAGGACAACGTTAATTTATTTGAAGGTGATGAGTTTAGATGATGAGATGGCAAGCAGCCTCTAAGTATTGGATGTGACTAACATTTACATTTCAGTTATGACTAAATAAACCAAGTAGTGTTGAGCAGGGGGAACTGGGATGAACCCTTCAGAACCCATTAAAAGAGTAAAATGATAGCATGTGGCAAACGACCTGTTCTCTTGTTCTAATCAAAGTGTAGTGTCAAACCCAGAGCTCTGATACATCACACATGAATGCTGCCATAAAGTAAATACACAGGATTTGATTTATATTCCTAAAGGATCAATGATGAATGTGTCATATGTTTCAATTCCACAATTAAGTTAGGAATGAAAAAAAACCAGAGTGCATAAACCATGATCAGTAATTGTGTAGTCATAACATGCTACGTTGGACAGGATAGTGTATTGGCTATATGGTGTTCTTCTCCTAGCAAAAAGGCACTGGGTTCGATCCCCAGTGTCCACAGCCAACCTTTAGCCTTCCTAGCAGGATGCCCTCTAAACCCTACCTGTTGCTTAATGACATGTATCTAAACTCATCTAACGCATTCATCGTAATATCTGGGGAATTTAACCACATCACCCTGGCTGCGACTTTCCCCACTCTCAAGCAGTTTGTGGACTGTCCAACCAAGGAAAACATGACGCTGGATACAGCAAAATAGCTCTCCCTCCCCTTGGGATCTGACCACAACCTGATACACCTCCTGCCCCTGTAAAAGCCTCTTGTCCATCTGCAACCTGTTACTTCTAGAACTGTGAGGAGATTGTCACAGGAGACCAATGAGGCTCTGCAGGGCTGCTATGATACAACCGAATGGAGTGTACTTTGCAATTCACAGACTGGAGTGTGCTCTGCAATTCACATGGAGAGGACATTGATGGTCTCACAGATTGTTTAACAGGGAACTTATGCGAAGACATGTTGTTCCAACAGAGACTGTATGCTGTTTCCCCAACAACAAACCCTGTGTCCCCAGAGACATCAAGCTCTTCTTGAATGAGAAGAAGAGAGCCTTCAGAAACAGAGACAGAGAGGAGGTGAAAAGGATTCAGAGACAACTCAAGGAGAAGATCCAGCAGGGCAAGGACAGCTACAAGACAAAGCTGGAACACTAACTCCTGCAGAACATTTTACAGGATGTGTGTAGTGGCATGAGACATATCACTGTCTTTATGAAGACTGGTAGCCAGCTAACGGGGAGACCTGGACTGGGCCAACGAGTTGATCTCTTCTTCAACAGATCTGACAGTGTGGGCCCTCCTCACCCCTCCTCCAGCTCTTTGACCTTGGGCCCTCCTCAACCCATCTGTCCCACTGTCCCTACTGTCCCCCTTTCTCCATCCATTCTCTCCATCCTTATCCCCAACCACCACAACTAGGCAAGGCAGCGGGTCCTGATGGCGTCAGCCCGAGGGTACTCAAAGCTTGTGCCTCCCAGCTGTGCAGAGTACTCCGGCACATCTTCAACCTGAGCCTGAGTATTGAGAGGGTCCCTGTGCTCTAGAAGACACCCTGCCTGATTCCCGTACCAATGAAGGTGCACCCTAGTGCCTACAAAGACTACAGTCTAGTGGTGCTGACTTCCCACTTGATGAAGACCCTTGAGAGACTGGTCCTGGTACACCTTCAGCCCCTGGTTAAACCATCACTGAACCCTCTTCAGTTTGCCTACCAGGCAAATGTGGATGACACCATCATCTACCTGCTTCACCGTGGTACCCCTGCTTCACAGGTGCCCCACAGGGGAGGGTCCTGTCACCTTTTCTGTTCACTCAACAACTACGGATTTCACCTACTCTGCAATTGGGGGCTATATCAGTGAGGGGAAGGAGGCTGAGTACAGAGGCGTTGTGGACTCCTTTGTTGAGTGGTGTGGACTGAACCACCGGCAGCACAACACTGGCAAGACGAAGGAGTTGGTGGGGGTCTTCTGCAGGAGGAAAACGCACGCTACATCTGTCTCCATCCAGGGGATGGATGTGGATGCTGTGCAGGACTACAGGTACCTGAGAGTACACCTGGACAATAAACTGGACTGGCCGAAGAACACAGAGACTGTGTACAAGGAGGGCCAGAGCCGACTCTACTTTCTGCGGAGGCTTTGGACAATCAATGTCTGCAGTTCCATGCTGAGGACGTTCTACCGGTCTGTGGTAGCCAGTGCAATTTTCTTTGCCGCCGTGTAGCAAGGTGAGGTCAATAGACACCAACATAATCAATAAGCTCATCAGGAAGGCTGGCTCTGTCCTGGGGGAGGAGCATGATTATTTGGTGGTGGTGTCATCGAGGAGGAAGCTGTGCAAATTGCGGCACATCATGGATAAGGACTCGCAACCTCTCCGCGATGTGCTGGTCACACAAAGGAGCACCTTCTGCAGCAGACTGATACCACCACGATGCACCATGGAACACCACAGGAAATCCCTTCTCACTGTGGCAATCCAACTGCACAACTCAACTTCCTCAAGCCAAATGAGGGACAGCTGAGGCACGTGGTGCTAAAGTGGTCCCTCCGGAGGACTAATGACTCGTGGATAACTGTTACTGTCATTTACAACATACTGACATATGGGACACCATGAGTGCAATGTGCAATAAGAGGGAAATTATGTAAAAAAATAACATGGACATTATCGCTGAACATTTGAATCTAACCATAAACATCACCTGTACTTCGGATCGATTCTGTACATACTTAGCTATTTGCAACTCTCATTCATCTCTGTGACACTTACTGTGTTAACCTGGGATATTTGGACATTGTATATTTGGATTAGCATTTTACCATTTACCTCTAATGTCTTGCCATTACTGTAACTGTTACTTTTGGCACTGTGTATTTTGGAATTGCACCCTACCGTTAACTAGTTTACATTTTATTTATGATACCTAGCATTACCTGTCACATTTCTAGCTGGACACATGGTTATTGCACATTACTGATACTCTTTTAAAATTCTTCTCTTATATCGTACTGCAACTATTGCACAATAATTTCCCTCGGGATAAATTAAGTCATATCATATCATACCCTAACTCTGTTACTGTGTATAAAACATTCCGCAAAAAAAATGAATCGATGTTATAATAATAATAATTATTATTATTATTATAAACATCATCATCATCATCATACTACTACTAATAATAATAATAAAAGTAATAATAAGTATTAATAATAGTCATACAAATATAATAAATAGTAATTATTAGTATAGTATAAATCATCATTAATAAATGAGTAGTAGCCTCTATTGGAACAGATCGGTGCTCACACCAGTGAATGCATACCGAAGACCCCACTATCAAATCCCGTGAACGCAGACTGCGCCTTGTTACGCGCAATCTGTTCATATTAAAACATAATCTGAGCTGCTGTGAGTGTTATTGTAGCATGCATGTAATGGCGTTTCAACCGTGAATTTAACATATGCCTACCTTAGATTAAACGAAACTCAACACTGTACCGGTTTGCATTGCCGTATAGGGACAGAGGAATGATTGTATGCGGCTGGTCCAAAGTGACGTGTGCACTGATCTAGCCTACATTCCAGGTTTGGGAAGGTAACTGCTGCCTTGTCTTGTGCTAGGAGACAGACACACGCTGCATGTCGGGATGACGGCATGGCTTGCACCAGGAGAACCAAAACTTTGGTGTCTACATGCGTGATTCTGAGTGGCATGACCAATATTGTGTGTTTGCTCTATGTTGGATGGGTGACTAATTATATCGCCAACATATACATCAAAGTGCCAATGCCAATACCGGAGAAAAAGTTGGATGGCGACAAACGGGGTGACACTCTCCGGATCATCGAGAGACTGGATCGACTCGAGAGTGTGGTCAACCAGCACATACAAGGTAACGTTAACGGCGTTCATTATTTTATATTATTTTGCCTATTCATTTTATATTATTATTATTATAGAGGTGTGTTTTTTTTGACAATCCAAACCCCCAGTGCTTTAATTTAACCTACATTTAGAACTTTTAGCCAGGTTCTGCCTCCGTGCCATGCGCATTGTCCAAAATGCACAGCTTTACTTGTATTTTACATTACGCACATCCTGAACTTTTTCAAACGCTACTTTGCGGTGTTGGAGCGCGGGTTGTTTTCTTTGAATCCTCGGCTTTCCATTTTCTTTATGCATATTAGATTACGCATAAGGCTCGGATCCGCCTTCATGAATTCAAGTCATGCATGAAACACAACAGACATAACAGCCATAAACATACCAGCATAGCCTGACACCTCTTCCTACTAAAAATAACACGATTCTAACAAACATAAAAAAACGAAACATTTGATCGTAATAGCCTATTCTGTTATTGTTTTTATATAAATGCCTGTGGATATTGCATAATGTTTAACCTTCCTCTATGCTAATGTCTCAAATCATTTACATTTAAGGACATTTTTGGTCCTTTTTAAAAATCAATGTTAATACGAAATGTAGCCTATAAGTCATGTCAAATTTCACATTTGGCAGAATATGTAAAGAAAATGTTTAGTGTAGACTAATGACCCAACCTAACCTCAATTTCGTCTTCATATCTGGTGAATGGGTCCTTGTTTATATTGTGTACAAATATGGAATAAGCTTCACATGGAGATGCGGTTCCCTAATGAGGCCCTTACACTGTAAATATTCATCATACAAACATCAGTGTGAGAAGTCCGTTTTTTGCACCGGGCAAAGGCTCACACTCATTAGAACTCTCTAAGAATAACCTTTCCTCCTCTATATGTCTCCACCGGTAATGAGGTCAGACCGTGTCCTTAATTTAATATATTCACAAAAAAATATATATACATATATTGTATCCTTCCCCATGTGTTTTATTGCTGTGATGGTTGCTGACGACACTGAAGCATGCCATTGGCTCGGCTACATACATGTCGTGCACCAACAAACACAGTTGTAGGTCCTACCACGTGCCTCACCCAGAGAGACAGCGTCCATAGCACTGCAGGGCATGAGTACTGCACAAGGGACTGAAGACGAAAACAGGGACTGCCCTGGAGCAGTATCTCATGTGTACACCACCGCCCACTGGCAGGGGGGCTAACTGAAATACAGCACTGCTATCGCTTCTTGATGATGTTTAGAGCAGAAAAGGAAAGTGTTAGGGAGGGAAGTGGTGGAAGTGGCACATATGTAGTTATACCACTGCACTCCTAGCTGCTCTGAGTGAAGTTAATGAGAGGGGAGCATCTGTTGGAAAGCGGAGAAAGGCGAGCCCACACACGCCCACCGTGCAAGCTGCCTGCTGCACTCTCCTGCCTTTATGACAACAAATGGCTAGTGTGTGTTTGTGTATGTGTGTGTGTGTGTGTGTGTGTGTGTGTGTGCACCTGCATGTGTGTGTGTGTGTGTGTGTGTGTGTGTGTGTGTAAAATCATCTCACTTACAGTAGAGTACACTTCATGGAGACTGGGCTCGCTCACTTGTACTGGAAAATCCGATCTAAAAGTGAATAAGTTATTGTTGCCGAAGACAATGACAGTTAATGCTAATGTTCGATGTGACTTCAGTCCATGTCATAGTCAAGTCTTTTTTTGCTAACCCACAGGGGAACGTTGAATTGAATTATATTTCATGTGGATGTATATATTTTTTCCTTTTAGTGGCAAATCTACCTTGTGTATTTTGTTACTGACTGTAAACTTGTTTTTCAACCTTGTAATATCAGCATGAGTCACAGATGATAAAACAAGTCATGTCCACAAGACATTTGTTGTAGAAAAGGCAGCAAGTATGTTTGCCGCTATCCCATGCATTCTGTTTGCAGTATCACACCAACACACACACACACACACACACACACACACACACACACACACACACACACACACACACACACACACACACACACACACACACACACACACTTTGCTATTATAGGTTTTAGGGTAACAGATATCTCACACTGTAGAGCTGAAACAGTGGAGCTGTTTCATCAAATTGTAATTAAATGTTGATTTACAGTTTACCATATAGTCTTCCAATTGCCTTGACTGATATATAGAACCCATGTACGTTACAATTTCAATCCTTGAAATTGCAGTTGTGGAAGCTTTCATCTGAATCATCCCATATCTTATATTTCCTGGGGATGTCTGTTTGACTCGTTGACCCTTCAATCATTTCAATACCAATTTAGCTGAACATGATATTTGTCCTTCTGAAGATCAACCCAAATAATTAAAAGCAAAACGTGGTAAATAAAGTGTTTACTTCTAAAGCAATTTCTTTTGCAAACTTTAACCAACGTCACACTCGAGATTGTGCTGCCGTAATACTTAATATCAGCACGGCACGGCCTGCAGCCCCGTACCCACGACAAAATCAAAATCATGCTGATATTCAGTATAACAGCACAACCTCGAATGTGATGTTGCTTTTATGCAACAGTTCTACTAGCCCCATTCATTCGTTAACAGTAATAAGCGACAGCAGATTATGATTTGTTGGTTTTATAGATCATTTATTTGGCTCCGCCAACACAAATTATTCCGCAACTGCACTGAGAATGGACTGTTGCCAAGCAACGCATAAACATTTTCCTGCGCACTAGCTTGATACTTTGTGTAGGTCCACACGTTTCCGCTGGCCTTCTACTTTGTATCATGTTTATCGGTATCTTTACATTTATTGTGCAACCAGTGAAATAAGTGTCTGTTGGCGGTTGATGGTGGTATGTTTGAATCTGATGAGTTAACTTAATACGATCGTTAATGTAATTAACGGTTATAAGACATACCTGTACAGCAAGTGGGACATGTAAAAGTCCCAGCGCTGTTGTACATCAATGGTACTCAAATACAGTGCGTTTTAGCAGCTGGGGGCGGCTTTTTGTTATTGTTTTCAATGAGAGTGAAGCGCTTTCCTCGCTGCTTTTGCGTTGCGGAGCGCCTCGCCTTTTTCTGCTCCATGCGCCTTGTGTTTTTTTGCTGCGCGCCCTGTAACGTCATTTCGGCGTTTCTTTCAATCGTCCAATCAGAGTGGCTGGCCTTCTGTGGTTGTAACGACAACAAGTGTAAACAACATGGAGGACAAACTAGCCCTCCGAAACTAGCCCTCCGCCTATCTGTTTTTTTTTATGAAGATGCAAAGATAAATTATAAATGTTTCCATAGATGCTAGCTGCTTTTTTTCTCTTTTTTTTTAACTTTAGGTTTCAACAAAAAAAAGGCAGTGCGGTGCGCCTCGCGTTTTGCAAAACGCGCTCTGTTTGATCGGGGCCTAAATCAGCACTCGTGGAATGCCTCTTGTCCAGTCAAACCTTTTTCTTGTTTTTCTTTAATTCAGTATTGAACGCTTTAGTATAAGAGAAAAGTAGACAGACAATAGGGGTTGTACATTGTGAAATCACATCCGCCTCAATATTGGAAGTATAGGAGCATAGGAATGTTATTGGTGGTAATGGTGTTTTGGTCATCGTATAGTTATTAAGGTGCGTTCACACCAAAAGCGAGGCGAATTTTTGGGGCGGCGCGATTACATACAAAGTCAATGCAAAGACGCGAATAGACGCACATTTCTACGCAAATTGTCGCGAATAGCGCGGCGCGAACGACGCAAAATCCACGTGGTTCTTCTCACCCCTCTAGAGAAGGGCAAATATTTGCGGGTTGTGACCGTTTAACGCGAGGCAAAAATCCGCTTCGCTTTTGGTGTGAACACGACTTTAATCGTGAAATTATTTGTCATTATGCTATAGCTGTCGATACAAATTAAGAAAGAAAACATTGTTTTACGGGATTTCACTCCTTTACACGTGAATAGCTGTGAATGGTATACATGTGTATTAGCTACAACTATGAAAGTAGATAGTAAGGTATGCTTTGTGTTATGTTGTCTATTCCAAGATTGTATTAAATATATTTTTTAATGTAAGTAGTATATAGTTATCATATAACATACTGTAACTTATACTACTAAAGTAATACTATACTCAAGTGAAAGTAAACGGCCCCTTAAAAACGGTATGCTTGAGTCAAATTCAAAAGTCAGAAAAGCCTACTACTCATGAAAGTACTGAAGAGACAGACATTCCACTTTAAACTCATTAGCTTAGCCAAAGAACTAATGAGTCATCCGTTGACTTAATTTGTTCAGTGAATTGTCAGCAGTATCAAAAAGAAATAAATACCTACAAATGAATGTAGGCATATTATATTTATACATTTTTTGCCTGCTCAATGCAAGTGAATGTAGGGTCAAAACATGCTGCAGCTCTTAGTATTGAAACTTATTATTAATGGGTTGAACTACACAAAGTGTAACAACATTTTGAAAAATAACTTTCTGCATGTATTTGATGGTGGGGAAGTGGATTTTAACGTGCAAAATGGGTGGAATGTCGCTTTAATATGAATGAGCTGCATATACTGTAGGCCTTGATATTGCCTCTAGTAATCTCTGCTTCTACAAAAATAGAAACACAAAACCTTTGTCTTTACTGTTGGTTGCATTACCATAGAACAGAAGGCACTGGAGAACAAGAGGGCCAGGTCTTCTTTTGTTCTTGCTTTCCTGAAAATCGTGTGGGAAAAAAACACATGGGTTGCTGCTTTCACCTGACTTCACCTGACACCAATCGTTAATTTACAACTCATACTAACAGCTGGAACTACTTTATAATCGGTATCCATGGCAATGGTTTCTCCAGCAAACTCAGAAAGAGGCTTGACTGAGCTTCCAAATAGAGGCCTTCAATTGATAATAACTACATTTTACATAGCCTACTTTTGTCTGTAATTCTTCTTGGGATTACTGTAGATTTATTTCAAATCTGGACCCAGCTTTCAGCAAATGCCATTCTCACCTTGGAAGGAACACAGGATTTGAGACAATGGGAGAATAAGAATTAGGGTGGGCCTGCGAGAGAGGAGTACAAAGAATGTGGATGTACAGCCTCATATAGGCATTCATCTTTTATTTCGGTAGCCAACCTAAAAAATCCCACTACTCACTTCTTGCCTTCCTCAAAAGCCACTCCCCCAAAACACATGACTAGCTTGCTGGCTTTAGCATTAGGTCTGCCTTGCCTTGTGGCAGACTCCCTTAATGCGAAATGAGTGCACGGGCAGAGTGCTTGCTGGTAGCCAGATAGGTAGGTAGATAGACAGTTAGGCCATCCAATAATTTCATTCAGGCTGATAAACAATTATTGGATGGGCTTATTACAGGAATATGACAGCCACAGATACTAAACTACTAAAGAGATACCAACAAGTGAATGGAAGTGAATATATAATTTAGACTACAGTTGCATCCAATTAACGTGAATGATTTTCGATCAGTAACATGCAATCTAGACAGTGGTTGTTTATTCTCAATACATATCATAGCTCATAATGTATGTTGAAATGAGAAATGTATATTAAAGTGGCCGATCACACAAAATAGTTTTTGTGTGATCACCCACTTTAAAATTCTTTTTCCAAAGGGACAATGCCCTTGTGCTGAACTCCTTTGTTATGATGTGCCTCATGTTTTTCTGGCGTTTTTTAACCTTCCAGAAGAATTCAAACATGTTCTACTTTGGTTGCGGTGCAGCGCCACTTGTCAACCAAAGAGAACACTCAACAAAATGTCCAACAATCACGAGAAGCTGATTTCGGCAGTGTAGGGATAATATAATAGTGTAGGGATAATTTCGGCAGTGTATGGATTGTAGGAGTTCGGCTTCTGTCAAGTCCATTTGTACATTTAAACAGTTTAAAAGGCACAATTGTGCACACGAAGCCCCGCTCCACAGGCGCTCCGACCAGTTCACACAAAGTGCTTTGCCAAGGCCTTTCTGAAGTGTCCGCATCTGTTGTGACGCTGTTTCAGCAGCCCTTAAGGCTGTTAACAAGGCAGAGATGTCCACTGTAGTTCTGGCGTCACTGTGTCTGTGTGTGCCCTCGGCTTTGGGATACCAACGAATATCAAACAAAAAAACAACCAATGCACATTAAAAAAATGGTCAGGTTCACATTTAAACATTTAACATCTACATTTCCAGGCAATCTAGACTGGGATCTATAGAACCAAATCACTGCCATAATGTTTAGAATTTTGAAAGCCATTCGAGTTTCTTTACATTTCCTTACACAAATTCCAGTGGCTTTTACAATTCAAAACATTATGACAGTGATTTGCTTACATAGTGATTGCTTTCAAAGAAGGTCGTGCTTAGTAGCTAGTATGTAGTATAACCATTTTCTTGCTATCATGCAACAGTACTTGAAATAAACATGCAGGTGTTATAATGGTTACTGAATGTATTTTTAGTGTTGATTGTTATTTTTATTAATCAAGGGCATTGTTTGATGTTGCTCTGGCTTAGTTGAAACCGTGTTAAACCCAAATGTGTTAAACAAGAGAGAAATGTTTTAGTGTTAATTCGATTTAGTTTAGAGTGATATAAATGCTATATGATCAGTACAATTGTCAAAGTTCATGACGTGGTTCTAGATAACTGCTCACATAAAAATGGGCAGTGGCTTCTGAAAAAATATTTTACCTAAAGTATGGTTAAAGTATATCAAATAGAAGATTAACCTGGACCCATACGCTACATGAAGGTGAGATGAAACACTCTATTTGTGTTGCTTGTACAGAACTGCAAACACCCATAAAACAAACAGATACTGGAAACACCGCTGTCTAAGAAGAGTGCCACAGTCGTTTTTATTATAACAGAGCTTTCATTTGTTTGAATTCTTAATGTTATTGTATTGTATTGTTATTGTAAAACAGTATCAGTAGTTATGTTTTTGCATTAAAGGAAATATGTATCTTAAAAGTCATTGAATTCCCCATAGTAATTATCTATATGTGGACTAGAAGGTTTAAATGTATCTGGATTTTTTTCAAATATGCAGTGCATTTGTCTTGATTTAAATACCTATTCCATCAATGAGACATACCCATGCTGGATAATATAAATTGATTAAATTAAGAGACAAGCAGCGTCCAACGCTGTCAAACGCTATAGAGATGTACCCTCAAAATGCATAACCACTACATACATGCTCCTTTGCCTTATCCATATTTAATCTACCACTGATCTTCTATGGACCTACAATATGATTTTATGATATCCTTTTAAATACTTATACTTATACCTAAATACGGTTTTCATTGCACATCAGATCAACATACTAAAAGCAAATATAAGAACCCATGACAACATTACTTTCTGCAGGATAAGCAGTGTTTCTACCCTTTCCTTCCTTCTCCCATTTATATATCTATATATATGCACACTCACACTGTCACACACATATAAACTAATATACATATAAATGCTTCCTCATCCCCTGCAGGATAGTGGAATATCACCTTTAATTATCACCTTCTCTTCCATGGTTATTGTTGGAAGCGTTCTGGATAGCAGGCCCTCGACTCCTACTGTTTAACAGCTCACCAGAATCCACATAAATAGGACATAGGCCCTAATGCTCCTATCTCGTTTCCGTAATTGGTCACTATTGTGTATTTAATAACCTTGCAGCTCACACGTTTAACGAGAAATGATCCGTTACATTACCTAAATTGCCTACAATGCAGTTTAGTCTCATTTCTTTCTTGATAATATCATCCATCTCTTCGACATCTGTTTGTCACACAACCACTTTAATAAGAAGAAAACTGGAATGATTGGAAGGAATGTAATCCTTTTAGAGATTAGGGTTCTGTTTATTTCTAGTTTAGTAGAAAAGGAATGGCATTATGTGTCACATTTAGTATAACAATGCATTTGTGCAACACAAAATAGAAAGTCTTGCAGAGTTGAATAAAATAGTAGTCTCTTGAGACCAAGCAAGAGTGTGTTTTACTTTCTTAAAAAGAAATGGTTTGGGATGAAGATCTTAATAAAAAAGCAAAGATTTGATTAAATCTCCCTTTTAGAGGACATTTTAAGGAAGATACTTTTTTTTATCAGTTTTGATCTAAAACTAAAGCTTAATTTATATTGACTGCTCAGAATACTCCTGACTAGATGTAATATAAGTCAGAAATGATTTGACTTCTTGCTGATGCACATACATGTGTTCCACCTTAGACACAATATAGATCTCACAGCCCTTCCTGCGGCAGAAGGTAGAGGAAGGGGAGGATGTATTTAATGGGATGCACAATAAGAAGTTTGTACTGCGCAGTGCCTAACGTCACAGCTGAGGTTTGCATTTGATCAATCTCATGTCCCGGGTCGGAATAGTGTGCATGCTTTATCCCTTTGTTCTTGTGGCTTCGCCAGGAGCAGCTATCGCCTACCTCCAAAGACTTGCAGGTTAGGCTAACGTGGGACTAGTCATTCCCCGGGGGTATAGTGTGTGAGTTTATGTATATGCAATGGACTGGTTCAGGGTGCCTTGCTACCTGACGGCCATTTAGTTTGCTGGGGAATGGTAGGTAAGGAGGCGTTGAGGCCCCAATACATTGTCTTAAAAATAAAATCACTTTATTTTGTACTCTGTAAATCTGTCGATTTAGCGAATTTAATTTACATTTAGTAATTTAGCAGATGATTTTATCTAAAGTAACTTACAAGTGAAGTTGAGAGCAATGAAAGCCAGCAATCAAAATTGGAGTAGCAAGAAAAACTGTTGTAGTGCTGCACAACGCCGTTTTAAAATACAACTGGAAAGATTGCAGAGTAGCCATAGGAGTAAGAGATACAAGGTTCGTAGTTTACAAACAGTTACAGTAGATATCACATGTCAATGTGTTAACTAAATCCCACAACATTTCCCCAAAGTCTAAAGTTCTACAACGATGCTACAGCTCAGCAAAGTGTTTTCTAGACAGCTAGTGCTAGATAATCACAATCTGACTGTCAGCTCATGAGATGTTCCCTGAAGAGTTGGTTCTTCAGATGTTTCATTCAAGGAGATTTCTACAATACAGCAGAAAGCCTTTTATATTGAGTGACCAAAAAAGAAGCATTTTAAAGTACTCTAGCTGTTATAGATGGTGTGTACGGTAGCCATTTCGTAGCAGTATGGTAGCCATTTTGCAGCAGCACTGTTGCCATGATTACCACTTGATGAGTCAAATAGGTGGCAGAACTTCTCTGTTTGTATTTGAGATCTGTGGGTGTGTAAAAATCTTGTGTGGCTTGTAACAGATATGCGTGGTGTGGTAACATAAATTGGCACAATACGAATTCAGCTCTTGAGATCTGTGCCTGTGTATCCTATTTTTAGTTGCAAGATAATATCCCATGTTAGAAGTTTAGATCATATAGTCAATTTGCAACCGTGCAAATTCCCAGTCACAAACTTGGCATTTACCAGTACAAATGTGTACAAGCTGAACCATGTAGGCCATCAAATGTGTCAATTTCTTAACCTATTGTCACTGAATAATCCTAACCTGCTTGGAACGTAGTGAAAAAAAAAAACGATCCCCATTATAGAATTACTGAAGTAAAGTACTGCTCAAAATTCTAATCGAAGTACTTGTGTATTTTCCACAAAGTACTCATGGACCTGCCCCTGGGGTGAATTGTAAGTCATTCTCTGTTCTGACCAATGTTTCCTCGCCTGGGCCACCGATTCCATCTGGTTTTGCCGTTGGCTATAAAGCGTTGCCTTTAAACCAGTCCATCAATCAAGCGGTAGTCAAAGGGCTCATCTGTTATAGAATAAGACAGAATGTGTTGGATACTTGAATGAAATAGGAATTATATTTAATACTCAAGAGCATTTTATTTCTAATATAATGAATGGAACACAGTTCTAAAATTCATATACACAATTAATATTCCTATCTTTTATCTGGCTAGTTTTAACCAAGCTGCCCTATGCCACTGAATGGGGAAATAAAGCTATATTCTCTAACCATATTTGCTTGCCATACCTTCTCTGCTTCTGTCCATACATTTGGTTTCGTGTGAAATGCCTCGCGTTGGTGGCAGCATCTCATCGGAGAAGAGAAAGACATTCTTTGTAGCCTTTCTATCATTCTCATGAACTCACCTTACATTCAACAAACTCCCTCTGTCTAAACCATGCTTGATTTAGAAGTTATACCAGCAGGAGAATAGCAATTCCTTTCAAATGATGGTACAGACGATGCAGTGGTTGTATAAGTTAAATGTAGAAGGTATATTAATCTCAAGGCATGTGTCGTAGAAAGTATTTTACTCACAAATAACTTCTTCAAGAGGCATCTTCACTCTATAAAGTGAAGTCTGTCAGAGCTACTGCCGCTTCTGAATCTTTCTTTAGTCTTCTTTTTTTCTAGTCTTTACATTTTTCAAACCAAGCGCAAAGCATTGCTGCTATTGGTCCCAGTGTTACTGAAGAGCTGACACCTCAAGCACTACCTCAGCAGCTCCCCTGGCTCTCACCCAGTCTCCACACTACCCAGTGAAGACATCAAAAAATCACAGCTGTCTTTTTAGAACGCAAACACAACAAACTGCATGCATTTTTCCATGCAGTCTGTTTGACAGGAGCTGGTTTGCTGTGTTACATATACTCTGGAAAGCTGCTTGTATTTGCTTACGATGGACTATATCAGTAGATCACCAAGTAATTTCTTCTGTCAATCCTCTTTGGATCAGTCAGATTGCGTTGAAATGCCTCTCTTATCTGTTCATCACAAACCCACGGATTAACTATCTGAGTATTTATACACTCTTACTCATTGTCTTCTAGCTTTGGCTTATTCAATGCAGTACACACATGTTGAGCAAATTCATAATATACTATTCAATTCATAAATGGGGCAGTTGAAATATTTTACGGTAGTGCTTACACAACTTGAACTTGATAAACTTAGATTTATTACTTATCCCTTGGACTAATAAAGAGAAACAGACTGGTATTATATAAATATAAAAAAGCAGAAAAAACAGTGAGTACTTTGTTCTTTGTGCATTTGGCATTTTTGGGCATTTTGCCATGGATAAAGCAGTATATTGCTTTCAACAGACCCACGCGATTATCCAACAAAGTTGCAGGAGCTGTCCTTGGCTGTTTCTGTAACTCAGTGTGATGCGATGTTATGTAATAACACTACAAGAGGCATTACCAATACCCTCACTGAAGTAAATCATTCATTGTACGGCACGAAATACTGAATTACTGTGGACATCATAAAGTAAAAACACACACAACACAACAACCGAGAGGAATGAGAGTACTATGAGTGACCCAGAATAACCCAGAACAATCGCCTGATGTGGTGCATGCAATCAAGGTGCGAGAGGGAACGATACATGGGAGACATGAGGTGACGGTGAGAACGTGGGAAACCTTCCCACAGGATGCAGGTCACATTTAACCCCTAGTCTCTGGAGCTTTGATGTGAGGTGATGCCCCCCCCCCCCCACCCCCCCCACCCCCCCCCCCCACCCCCCATTCCACCCTATGGGGATTGCCATTTAAGAGACAAGACTAGCTTTGCCACATACATCAAGGGGCCAGATGGGTGAGATGTACAATCAATACAGTGTTACACGAGGCGTAACATATTTCAGTGCAGTGCACAGAGATTTCTTTTTTTTTGGGGGGGGGGGGGGGGGGGGGGGGGGGGGGTTGAATATCAGTTTGTCCTTGGATGGGCAGAAAATAATTTCCACATATGGGTGAACAATATTCATGGTTAAAAAAAAACAGCCAATCAGATTAAATAACTAAGTGACGCCCTTGCTCCTTCGCTCTTGGCCATTCTGGTTGGAAATAAAAAACAACTCGGAGAAAAGCCTTCTGTGCAAATTCTATCTTTTAACATCGTTATTCAGTCTATCTCGGAATAAAATGTGTTGATTGCTCTGTCGATTTCTACACTTTCCTCGGGTGCCACAATTGTTGTTTCAGTTTTGCAGACTGCGGCGCTCCTTGCTTCATCATGAACTGAAACTCCCTCCTCACAGCCCTGATTTCGCCTTTGATTTTTTTCGATATTGGGAGAGGCTTTCAACGGGCTCAAGGCCGTCAGCTTAGCGTTGACACATGGCCATATTGAATTATTAGAGAGACTACTCTATCTCTAGTATGCTATCATACACGATCAAACAAATGACCACAACTCTCATTAGTGATATTCTGTTTTACATGGCAATATAACACAATACAAGATACACTAAATTTTGCTTCACCATGTCACTGAGAAATTGTTACAAAAAGATATGGTTAGAAGATAATCTTGTTCTAGGTTGTTCTAATGTTCTTAAGAGGCCTACATGCACGCCTAGATACTGTAAATATGCAGACACATTTTCTGGCCTACAAAAAAATATGTCTATGCAGAAAATCACTTTATGCATTTTTGACAAACAAACACAGGACAGCAAACAGCAGATGAGCAGCATAACTGTTTGGATGAATTAAACCTAAGTTTGTTTACTGTAGATTATCAATGAGGTGTGATACAACACCCTAAGGAGAACTGCTGAGCAAACTGTCTTCCGTGCTTGCACTACTTAACAGGGTGTTTCTGTCCTAGAGCGTTTGATCACCTAATGTGGGGATGAATGAAGGATTAATAACATAAATATTTATTTTTAAACCACGGCTCCGGCAGCCTGATACCAAGAAGTGGTCTTGAGTATCTCAAATAAAAGGTACACGACAACAAGTTTTAAACTAAAGTGTGTTTGGCAGTACCACAAGACTCTTACCCACTAGTTTTGAGTTCAAGTCCTATAATCGCTATTCCCTACCTTTCTTCCTCACCTTTCTAATAGATCTTTATCCATACATTATTCAATTTAAGAAAAAACGTCTTCTTTTACTGGGAAATAGTGTTAGTGTGAGTGTAGATGAGGAGGGTAGAGACATTCACACTTCTACAATGCTCACACCCACCTCCCCCTCCCCATCCCCTTCCTGTGCGCCCAGGCTGGCAGAAGGGGGGCAGCGGAGCCTCACAGCCCGGTTAACAGTAATCCGGCTCTTGGAGTGTGTGTAGGCGCCTTGCTGAGCCAGTGTGAGACCCTAGGAGTCCAAGATCTTGGAGCAGTGGGTTTTGCGTTGGCTAAATTGCTGGTTTAGCTGACTGAAAATGTACGTTGTGGTCAGCTAGGGAGGCATGCCAACACAATTTGACGGATCTAAAGAAGATTGCGAGTAGAATTTACTTTGAGATCAACAAAAGCTATAGTGCTTGTATTCCAATGTGTGCATCATGCGCACATAGTAATAGCAGATGTACTGGAATTGTGTATGTGTTTTTTTTATAAATCTTTCAGTCATATCCTATCCTTCCCAGGATGGATCCCTCTGATTTGAGCCTCCTGCTGATGTTTCATTTGCAACGTTAGATGTAGGTGGTGTTGTCTGTCTGATGTGGGTCTGTGAAGCCCTTTGAGACTGTAATTAGGGTGTCGAGGACGAAGTCCAAGACAACCTCTTGTTATTGCTGATATTATTATTATTATAAACAGCGTTTGACTTACACAGCCTAAACCGCTTGATAAGTTTTGATAAAACTTGGTACAGCTGTAGAGGAGGAGAACAGAAGATCTGTGTGAAAAAATTGCACTGATTGGCCCAAAGGTGGCGCTATAGCAATCGCATGAAAATGCAAACTTTGAACAAGCATATCTCCTGACCCCATTGACCTACAGTCATAAAACTTTGACCATATATGCATCTCCTCATGCTGAACAAATATGCCTCAAGAACCTATGACTCCCGCCATGATAGATTTTCCGCCATTTTGAATCTTGTGAGAAACATGAAAAAATGTAAAAGCCCTAGCTTTTTTGAGATACACAGAAATCCTTGGCCACACATAATCTTTGGACCAATATCTTTAATCATTCCTTTGTAAAAGTCTGTGCAATTAAGCATAAGGCCCCCAGGAGCTATTAACTTTGAAAGAAGGTGTGGCTTAACAACGTCAAACACAAAAACGCTTATATCGACATCAAGGTGGACTCCTATGATCTTGACCCCAATACAAACATTGTTCATCATTAAATTCTAAACAAGATGGTACCCATGTTTTTCCAATTGGGGCGTGGCATCAAAAGGGCGTGGTTTTTGACTAAAATGACCACAGTTCCTAGAAGAATTGTTGGATTTGAGCGGGACCTACTGTTACACAATCAGGGATCAAAGCCCTAAATGCTTAAGTAAGATTTAAGTTGATTGACAAAACAACATGGCCGCCCGACTTAGACAAAAAAAAAAATTAACACGTTTTATGAAGACTTGCTACAGCTGTAGAGGAGGACTACAGAATATCTGTGTGAAAGAATTGCACTGATTGGCCCAAAGGTGGCGCTATAGCAATCGTCTGAAAATGCAAACTTTGAACAAGCATATCCCCTGACCCCTTTGACCTACAGTCATGAAACTTTGGTCATATATGCATCTTCACATGCTGAACAAATGTGCCTCAAGAACCTATGACTTCCGCCATGATGGATTTTTCGCCATTTTGCATTTTGTGAAAAACATTAAAATCAGTACGGGTCCTACGTTTTTTGAGATACACAGAAATCCTTTGGCACACATAAGCTTTGGACCAATGTCTTTAATAAGCTCTCACGAAAAGTCTGTGCAATAAAACATAAGGCCCCCAGGAGCCATTAACTTTGAAAGAAGGTGTGGCTTAACCACATCCAACACAATAATGCTTATATCGACATCAAGATGGTGTCCTATGATCTTGGGTCCAATACAAAAGTTGTTGGGCATGGAATTCTGAACAAGAGTACATTTTCAGATTTTAATTGTGGTAAAACAAAATGGCCGCCAGAGACAGAAAACCGTCCGAATGGGCTTACAATGCGTTTTCAAAAATCTATATGGACTCCTATCATCTTGAGTACAATACAAAAGTTGTTGGGCATGGAATTCTGAACAACAGTACATTTTCTGATTTTAATTTTGGTAAAACAAAATGGCCGCCAGAGACAAAAAACCGTCCGAATGGGCTTAAAATGCGTTTTCACACATCTATATGGACTCTAATCATCTTGACTATAATAGAAGAGTTGTTCAGCATGAAATTCCGAACAAGATAGATTTCTCACTTTTCCAATTATGCCCAAAAACATGGCTGCCAGAGGCTCAAACCGGTTACAATGCCGTGATTCCAATCCCATTGAACCACTCTAACTATCATTATCTTCATACTGTATGACAATATATAAAACTTCCTTGATTTAAACCAAAAACAATACTTGTGTGTGTGTGTGTCTGAAGCTGTCACAACATTAAGAACAATCCATTTACTATCATTATCTTCATACTGTATGACAATATATATTAATTCCTTGCTTCAAACCTCAAACAATACTTGTGTGTGTGTGTGTGTGTGTGTGTGTGTGTGTGTGTGTGTGTGTGTCTGAAGCTGTCATTACATTCGCAATAACCCATTTACTATCATTATCTTCATACTGTATGACAATATATAATACTTTTCTCTAACTATCATTATCTTCACACTGTATCACAATTTATAATACTTTTCTCTAACTATCATTATCTTCACACTGTATGACAATATATAATACTTTTGTCTCACTTTTCTAAACAGTGTTTGATCAAAGTAAACCAAAAGTGTGTGTGTGAAGCTGTCATTACATTAAAAACAATCCATTTACAATCATTATCTTCATACTGTATGACAATATATAATACTTCCTTGATTTAAACCAAAAACAATACAGTACAATGTAAAGTCCACCCATTCAGCTAGTCTAACTATCATAATCTTCATACTCTATGACAATATATAAAACTTTTGTCTCACTTTTCTAAACAGTGTTTAATCAAAGTAAACCTAAAGTGTGTGTGTGTCTGAAGCTGTCATTACATTAAAAACAATCCATTTACTATCATTATCTTCATACTGTATGACAATATATAATACTATTCTCTCACTTTTCTAAACAGTGTTTGATCAAAGTAAAGCTTCTTCCTTGATTTAAACAAAAACAATACAGTACAATGTAAAGTCCACAAGCACTGACCTAACTGTTTGCAATGTTGATGCAATGCACTTGCCACTTTCCTGTGTGTGTGTGTCTGTCTAAATGCTATGCCAGTTATGATTCTATTTTAAAGCATTAAACGAGCGTAACTGCTGAACCCTGACTTTGATACACTTTCATAAAACATTGAAGGCTAATCACCGCAATTAAGCTGAGGCTATTCCAACCTCATCAACTATATAAAATCTGTATACGTCTTACTGGTCTGCCTCGTCTGCATAAGCCTCGACACCCGCTAAATGCTGCTTGCAGCTTTAATTGTAATTGTAATTAGTGTCATTGAGCGTTGCTCCGTGTTATTCGGTTTAGGTGGTCCTGATTAAAAAAAGGGCAAAAAGGGGCAATTACTTTATTTTTCCCGTTACAAAGTTGCGAGAAGTTTTCTGAGTGGGCAGCGTTTTGATCAGCAGGACTGCATCGGGGGCCCTGGTTATTATTTCCCACGTGCTGAAGGACAGTTTGTCGGCTGAGTCTTTGTGATGCTACTACACTATCCTCGACTGACCTGCAAAAAGCACTCGGGGGTCAAATGGGAAAATGTCAAAAGGTGAAATAGAAGTTGAATAATGAAACATTTTCAACTGTTTGTTTAACTGGATGTAATTCATCATTTCTATCAAATCTATTTCGCTGGTCGAATGTAAAAAAAGAAAGGAAGAATGAAAGAAACATTTACATGACTATATTAACATGATCATATATTTAGATGAATACACACTGTAGTTGTTCTTCTAATAATAATACATGTAAAGAATAATCAGCACTTAGAAGCATCAATAGAGATAATGCGTCGCAACTCAACAGTGTCATCGACTTACTGTTGAAAGCATTCGTAGATCTGCAAAGTGTCCCTTTGCACAAAACAACAGATTAGAAATGCTGCGAAGCCTCTGTGTGTGTGTGTGTGTGTGTGTGTGTGTGTGTGTGTGTGTGTGTGTGCGCGCGTTTGTGTGTGGCTGCAATACACACCATAGAGGGATAGAGCCGTCAGCCTGTGCTTTGTCAGCTGGGAGCAGAGTTCAGTGGCTCCTGCCATCAGCACCCATTCCCTCACCACGGCCCCGGGTGCTTACACAGCGACACAGTACAAGAGCTCGCTTTTAGACATCCACTGTTGGGGCACATCTGTAGAGCGATGATAAGGGCCGGCTCTGTTTCATTCTTACCCTCTCGGCAAACGGAAAGTTGAGCTAATTGTATCAATCATTCCTGCTGTTTTGGAATTGAATTTCGATAATAGAATAAACGTCTAGCCTTGTTGAATTTCACAGCATTTTGCTTATGATAAGTCATAGCGAGAGTGTGCATGTGCTGAATAACAAATGTTATTTTCCCTCTTTGTTGAATATCAAGAGCACAGCCCTGATTATTCTTCTCGCTGGCTAAATACTGACTACAAACAAAGTGCAGAAAATTTGCTGTAATTCCAGCTGGTCAAGCTATTGCTCATGGTTCAGTGTGCGTTTGTTATACAAGCTCAAATATTCTTATTCTTTGGGTACGGTAGATGTTTTGCCATTGGTGCTTCCTATTGGCACGACTGGTCCTCATGCATCAGCAATGATTAGCCTTGGGCTGCAGGCAGAAAACCAGCTCAGAAACCATTTGATGCTTTTATAGCAATGTGTGTGTGAAACATTTATTATTGTTGCTCATTTATTAATGGTGCTGACATTGCGGCCCGTTTTTACTGTTCATTAAATACATTATTTTTCCACAACCAATATCGTCTGCTGCCCAAACCTTTTCCATATACTGTTCTGCTTGTTTAATAATACTTTCCAACACATTAAATGTTCCAAATATGATAAACATCTGAACCTCATTAATCTAGTGAACAACATTCTGCACAAATTGCTTTAATTTCTGTCCTAGCACCTGTCTTCACGCATGTACAAGTCTGGGAGATTATGATTGCAACTCATTTTGAACAATTGGAATTTATATCTCTTGCTTTATTCTACTTGAATCTGACAGCAAGAGCATTTCCTATGAACTGGTGATTTTGATTATGGTTATAATGTAATAAAAGCAAAACTATGTGTTTAGTTTTAGGAATTTAATTATTGATGCACATCATCATGCAGGTATGCAGCTAATAAGCAAGTAACCAATGACAAATGATGATTAGTAATATTGGTTTAAGAGGCTGCTTAATACTGTAAACAAGCCTGGGTGACAGATAGCAATGCAGGCATCTGGACACGGTTAATTAAGTTACTTAATACCACTCTCCCACCTGTGTTTTTTTTATGCCGTTGGCAAATGCTGTTCATTTTGCACCATGGACTCCAGCCCACTGTAATACTTTTGAGTTATGTTCTGCAGCAAGCGTTTTTTTCTTTTGAAAACGCTTCACCCTGGTTGCCAGTTTAGACCTTAAGCAGCAACCATTAGAGGAAAAGTCATGTTGAGAACACAAAGCACAAGATTCCACTGTGAAGATGAGATAGAGAGAGAGAGAGAGAGAGAGGGAGAGAGAGAGAGAGAGAGAGAGAGAGAGAGAGAGAGAGAGAGAGAGAGAGAGAGAGAGAACGCACTTGTTCACCGGCCCTTCAGGGAGTCAGATCTGAAGGGATGGTATAAAATGGGGATCTCAGCAAACTGAATTTAATGTGACAATCCTGGCACTTGAAAGTGGGAATAAAGAAACATGGCGGGAAATATTTTGGGCTGTTATGTGAAAGCAATGATGGTGATATATGAACGAGGATATTGAAGTCGTCCATATTTATGGTTCTCTGACTGACCTGTTTCTTGCTTTACATGGACTATGCAGACACACACACACACACACACACACACACACACACACACACACACACACACACACACACACACACACACAGACAAACACACATACACAGTCACACACACAATCACACACACAATTTCAGTATTGATCAGCAGCCATCCTTAGCTTTTAAGCCCAAAAATATAGAGGGTTGTGTAGAATCCATTTTTCGTAATACATTTCTATCCTGTTAGGTATGCGTAGTATTTCCAAAGAGGGCATCCACACATCTAGAAATAGCCCTGCTTCCTTTTCAGAGCAAGAAAACAATTGTTGTTCTAAATGTTCAAGCTTCAATTACATTTCTTGTTTTCTTCATCCTCAATACAAGCCACCAGTTTAAAAGAAATGGTACAAAAGTGGAACAGTTGCAAATGGTGGTATATTCTATCACTGCACATTGCAGACTTTGTTAAAACCATGGCAACCTTCCATAATTCCTCTATCTTTAGAAAGAAAATCAAAACACAAAATGTCCTCCAATCATATAATTTATTTCATTCTCTCCAGTCAGATGGCCACCAGTTTTAACACAACACATCCACCAATGATTTGTTCACAACCCATCCTGTCAACCAAGCAACTGGCTTTGGTTCTTTTTTATTGTGTTCATGTGTTTACTTTCTAATGCAGTAAAGATAACATTAAGTTAGGTTGCACACATAAATGGGTAACACATTACAATAAGGGTTCATCAGTTAAACATTAACTAACATTAGTTAATGCAGTAATAAGCATTATTGTATAGCATTAGCATAGGGATAAAGGTGAAGGTTATTGTAAGGAATTCATTTATACATTATTGAATAGGGTTAGAGTTAACCCGAACCCAATTCAAGAATATATAAATTAATACCTTTGTTAACACGAACATCATTACCTTAATTAAAATGAAGACCATTAATAAACATGAAAATAATTAGTAAATTATAACTAAACATTAGTTAACTGTTAATTAACTGTTAGTTAATGCTCACTACTGCATTAACAAATGTTACTTAATGGTTAATTAATGGCTTATTTTTAAGTGTTACCAATCAATTATATTTATACATGATTTCAAGTTGTACCATGATTAAATAAAATATAAATTTTCTCTATATTATTTAGAAAAAACATTTCTCCATAATATTAAGTTGAATCTTGTTGATTAAGTGGGAACATTGTGTACATACTCACTCCATTCAATGCGTTCTTTCAAAATAAAGCTTAAAATACTACACTAGATAACTTTAGAAGTTGCAATGTTATATTATAATATAGTATTATATATATTACAGTGTATAATCCATGAATAAAACACATCCATGCTTTAATAAAAGTTGAGTTGCTCTTTTGAAATGCAAGGATAACGCAGTAATATAGATGGGCTACCAGGGCTACAGTGCAGGCATACATATTCATTGTATTTATTTATGTAAACATTTTTGGTCAGTGTACTTAGAAATGTATTTCTAATATAAAGTGTGTACTCGTATACGCTTAAATTCTGTGAGTTGATGTTTTCAGGTACTTATTTGCACCTACATGAACTAAAAAAGACGGCCTCTGGTGTGGTAGTGGTTCAGGTTCCCAGTGATGCATGTGTGCGGCTGTATATCCCCTCTCTTTCATTTATATTTTAAATGAGGCTTCAAATTGTGTTCAACGGGGACATATTTTTCTTGTTCTTCATTGGTGAGCTTTGTGCAAATGTTGTCCCTGCCAAGTACAGACATAAAGGTTAGGGCCCCACATGGGGCTGTGAGCCCCTAATTGCCTCACAGACCCTGTGACCTTGACTAGAAATAAGCCGATGAAGAAAGCGGGCGGAGAGATCAACATGCTGTTCTTCAGTGTAGTAGTCTGTTGTGGTATGGGTACCTTGTTAGCGCTGTTGTTGTTGTTGTTGTTGTTGTTGTTGTTGTTGTTGTTGTTATGTTCTACTTCTTAATTTGGTCAACTCCCACATGATCATCTTACTGACATACTACTAATATGTCTGTTAAAGGACTGCGAGTGCTCACGAGTTGCCATGGTAGCACCCACTACCAGCATACCTCACGCAAACAGCCAACCTAAACTTGGGCTGAGTAAACAGTTTCACGTTCACACCTCATAAATCTCTGTTGGCCTAATTAGTCACAAGCACACGCAGAACCAAATCACAAACGAAAACATCTTACACATTTTGTATCATGTTATTATGACACATGAGACACGCTGATAGAAGTAGGCAGAGTGTTATCAATTACACAGTTCCCTCAACCTGCTCTCACTATTCAGCTTTGTTTGTAAGTTGGCATTCCCTTTGAATTTATAGCTTATGCTATACTAATATACGCATTTGCATTTTGCTGTAAGAGCCTTTCTGTCCATGTTTATTCAGTGCTCCATTTGCAGAGAGTGTAAGGATTGTACTGTACTGCTGGACATGCTGCTGTGTTGGATACCAACAACCAAGCTAATAAATAGGTTAACTTTGCAGCCAGTGGCCACGCCTGTTTTAAATAATGTGACGTAACGTTTGCCTTTTCAGTTTAGAGTCATTGAGATGCATGGTGGATGTGTGATTTATTCTGCATTTGATTAGTAAACAAACACAAGTTTAAGTATGTAAAAAAACACATGGTGGGGAAGGGCACCACCCTTGCACACACAGACACACACAGAAGTGCAATCTTACTGAATCAATTTGAAACATATTGGCAGTCATTTTGCAGGCCATTGAGCCGTTTCAGACTGCAAAGCTTTCTCCCTTTTCCCTCATAGTTGAATGAGACGGATCTTTGAACTCTCCACCAGATGATCTTGTAGTATGCAAAATGAGCATGTTTTTTCAGGAACTAAATGAAAAAGATTGTACTTTGTGACAGATTGTTGTATGGCTGCAGTGGGCTGCAGGGAATTTAAGCAATTTCTTCAAATTAAATTATTGATAGATGATAAAGTAGGATTGTCATACTAAGATGTGTTTCTAATAGTTCATTACTACATCAAAAAATTTGATTCAGAGTATGGCTAACGTTCATTTACATGGCAAGATTTCATTTTCTCAACTCTCACACCATTTCTAGATCCAGTTAAAGCCAAACAAATCAAATCATAAAAATAATGCATCAGAACATGCCAGGAGCCAAAACAATAATGAACAATTAATCATTTTTGGAAACAACACGTAGGCCAATGCTACATGCAGTGTGCTACATTGGTGTGTTGTGCATGTGTAGCGAAGCTTTGAATGGAGTGATTAATGTGTTTGTAAAGCATTAGTAAGAGCACACCAATGAATATGAAAATGCATAGTGCTTTGTAACTGAGAATCTTGATCTCCACTTGAGAAGAGCTGATTTAGCATGGAGAGGCAGGCAATTAGCAGTGAGGGGAGTGGCCATTTAGCTGATTATCAACTTAAAATAATTACCAAGCACAGCGGCACTAATTAACATACAATACAAGGATCTTTTAGCTTGACACAGGAGGACACAGGCCAGAACCGAAGCTATCAACACAAGGCATAAATGTTCAACTATTTTGTCGGCTACGTGATTGAATTGCTAAATGAATCCATCGATTAGTATTGAAGGGGGAACATTATTTGCACTGATAACCGTGTTCATCAGTGTAATAGTTTTGATGCTTATACCTTCAGAAGTGCAAACAGTGTGTGGCTTTTCTCTGTTTAGATGATTATACAATGAATACTTCTGACTTGAGATGAGCATCGTGCTTATGTTATTGCATAGACCAAAACATAAAACAAACATATTTTTGTCCTTGGTTTTAAATACAAGGCCACAGAAATACAAAGCCACAGAAATGTTTTGAAGGGTTTGAAGGTTTCAAAAAAATTGGTTACAAATTGTTATTTACTGCATTGTAGGGGAACCAGATGCTGTCGATGAAAGTAGAGCCTACTTCTTTATAGCTTTTCCTGATAGTCTGAATTTTGCCCCTGAAGACGTTTTCATCAAGCTATTTCCTAAATCCATCTAATAATTTATAACCAAGTGATTCATCGTACCCCTAGTACCCCTCATTAACACATTCATGAAAATAAAGAATACGTTTGTCTACTTTTTTGCCCCCAATTATTTATTTTTCACGTTATTGTTCGCATGCATTGCACGCATTTCCCGTACAAATTAAAAATAATTGTTTTTCTTAAATGTCAATTTTATCCATCTTCCCTCAGCTGCCAGTTGACTGAGTGGTCTATCTTAGACCTTAGTCATTATTATTTTGCCCCTCTCCCAGAGACGCCAGGGCGAGGAGACGAGGGTCAGCCAGACACATCATTCTCCGACTCATCATTGTTTGCTCACTGGGGCCAGGAGCTCAGCCCAGAGAACCGCAGAGTGGCCCTCAAGTTGTTCCAGTACTACGGCTATAACAGCTACCTCAGCGACCGCCTGTCATTGGACAGACCCATACCGGACCTACGGCCTGACGGGTAAGATGCGCAACGTAGCCCATGTACAGATGGACGCTCAGACAGTCAGGGTGTGAATTGTAGCGCGAATCCATTTTATGTAGACAATATAAATGCTGATGTTTCCATGGGTATCTATCATATCATATCTTCAGGGATGATGCTGTGATTTGTATCATTTCTGAGTCTACGAGGTTCATTCAAGTCAAGTCGTTCTATGAGTTATAAAGCCACTTTTCTACCATGATTTCTCCATAGGTGCAAAAACATGACCTATCCTACGAACCTCCCTCAAGTCAGCATCGTGTTCATCTTCGTGAATGAGGCCTCGTCTGTCATCCTACGCTCTGTTCACTCGGCCATGAACAGGACGCCCTCCCACCTTCTCAAAGAGATAATCCTAGTGGACGACAACAGCAACAACGGTAGGCAGCGTTGGGAACGGAACAGTGAGCAAGGTCTGCTGATCGTTTTCTGCTTAGTGTCTACTGCAATGCATAATCTAGATCCATGTTTCCTTTTGAAACACTGTTGTGCCCGTATCGCTAGGAATCTACAGTCACGGTAATTAACTCTCTGTTCTTTGATGACGTTCTTTCCTTGCTCTAGCCCGTTAATGTTCTCAATTAGGGGTTGTGCGTATTTGATTCAACCAATGGATTAAAAAAACAAGACACTTATAAGGGGGAATGCAAGAAAATAGGTATTTAGGAAGATAAGTTTCATGCGGAGTAATGAGGTGTTTGTACATATCCTGCATTTGCATTTGGAATCCATTATTGTTAGAGCCGAATATTGGGTAAAATGTAATTAAATCTAGCCGATTCAGCAAATGTCGGCAAACGTATGCATTTTTTTTAACTCTGTGTTGTGTAAATGAGGACAAAACTCACTAAATTGATAGCATGCCTATAATCGTTATGCTGGGTATGGATTTGTAGTCTATACTGATCAACACACAAAAAATAAACATAAATACATAAATAAACAGTCTAACAGTGTTAAATATTTTTTTTCGGAAGGCAGCTAAGCAATCTAAAGTAACGCGTAACGTGAGTATAGTAAGCAAAGTATCATAAATGATTGCATCCCTTTTCTGACGATACAATCGTTCACATGTCTGTGGTTTGATCTAATGTGTGCTGTCAGCTCAGCTTTTACTCCCACAGATAACAGCAATCTCTACCAAGCTATAATAATAACGCTGGAAACCTAATCTGATCCTATAACCCCATTCCGCTCAAAGACTATGGTGAAACAGAAGCGTCGCTCCAAGCACAAGTAGATTACCACAACTGCCAGAGGTTTAGATTGTATCACATAATTGTAAATCAGAGAGCAGTTCTCTTCACCTCCATAAGGACCCAAGTCACGTGTTGACATTTTGTCAAAAAAGCATCCCCCCCCCCCGCCCCCAAACACACACACACACACACACATACACAAACACACACACACACACACACACATGCACACACCTCCCCTCGATAGTGCCACCATTGTCATTATCACCAAGATGGTAAATCCTATCTCCACTGAACATTGTCAGCCCGGTTGGCCTAAGGAGCGGTGGAGGTTGTTCAGGCTGTTCAGGGGGCTATCCGTTACTCCTAACCTTCCAGGTACCTGCAGCCTTATTACAGTCATTTGCCTCCTGTCAGAGCTCACCTGCTGCAGACATTAGCATGCAGCAGACAGTGTAGCTATCAGGAAAGAGAAGGGCAAATTGACCTAGCTGATTCCTACTTAATTGGGCAATGTCCCAAGCTTTGGCCTGAGAAACACTTAGCTGTGAAACACTGAAACACTGTCATGACATGGGCTCAATTATTCGAGACTGTCAAAATTGTATATTTTAACTGAGCAGAGAGTTCTACAGTTGTGTGGGTAAGGTGCGTAGGAGCTTATATTTAGCAGCAAATCTGGAGCTCAATATGCAAAGCATAGAGAATGTGATAAATACTGCATGCACTATAAAACTAAATACTTTAAAGACGTTACTTTGGGGGGAAAAGAGGATTTTCAAAACAACACACAGCTTTATTTATAGTCTCCAGATAACCAACACTTCCAAATAAGCAATGTTTATGATATTCTCATGTGAATACTGAGTGAGATAACAATGGTAAATGCCTCAAACACTCACCTCCTCCATTTCTTAAGGGGGATTTCACGCTGACACCACAGTATTGCAGTTGGCAGTTGTCCTGCGTGTGTGTGTGTGCATGCATGTGTGTGTGCGTCCAAGCGTGTGTGTGCGTGCATGCGTGTAGGTGCGTGCATGCGTGTGTGTGTGTGTGTGTGCACATGCATGTGTGTGTGTGTGTGTGTGTGTTGTAAGCTCTATGGAGGGAAGGAATGCCGGCTGAAGCTGCTGCCTCATTGGTCCAGTGATCAAAGCAGTGGAGCAGGACTAGTCAACTCTTGGCACTGCTATGCCAGACATGTTGTCCTTAGGATGGAAATATGGAGTCTTGTGGTTAAAAGTTTGCTCAATAGCTGCTATATCTCACATGGCCACCCAATACCCCAGGGACAACGGAATAATGATGTATGTGTTATTAATGTATGTACGTCTGTGCCAATATGTGTGTGTGTGTGTGTGTGTGTGTGTGTGTGTGTGTGTGTGTGTGTGTGGTGCGCGTGTGTGTGTGCAGATGAGCTGAAGGAAAAGCTGCAGGACTTTGTCTCGGAGATGAACCGGCGTCGGCCAGGCTTCATCAAGACGGTGAGGCATTCCAAGCAGGAGGGCCTCATCCGCTCACGAGTGAGTGGGTGGAAGGTAGCCAGCGCCCCAGTGGTGGCCCTGTTTGACGCCCACGTGGAGTTTAACGTAGGCTGGTGAGTCACCACGGCACCACGCGTCCACGCACGCCACATGCAGTTAGCGCCTCGGAAGGCAACGCTTCATTGAGGGGATGTGTCGACGTTGTTTTACCCACGCCAGGCTGGTTTATTTTCCCTCATGCGGCTTTTTTTACACGACTTTTCGTTTATGTTGTGCGCACATGCATACAGTATGGTGGCAATCGTGCTGTCAAAGTATGCGTGAGCCTATGCTCGTCTCTCGCCACAGAGATCCACTGTGATTGGTGCCGAGCACCACATTATTTAGCACTCTTGCAGCCTGACCCAAATCTGTCAAGGGAAATTTAACAACGTCCATTATGTTGCTTTTGTTCCGATTATGTAAATTACATCCTAATTTTGTATGTACATTTCTTTTTTCCTTTTCTTCAAACATGGTGAACAGAACGTAACATATTGAAAAATATGTTATTTTATTCCATTGAATGAATGAAAGGAGTACAATTACACAGATTATAATTTCTAAATGTTTTCCACACATAGTATTATTATGCCTTTTCTACTCATAAATGGCTTACTAATCCAATATTTAACTAAGTGGCAATGTCAAACATATTAAATGGGGGAGACACAACAGCTTAATATATCCAGAAAATATTGCCAACAACAAGTATAGATATGAGTTATGATTAAAAGATTAAACGATCAAACATGAATAACTACAGTTCTACCAAAGCAACTATTCAGCATGAATTGGCTTATTTTTCAGTCTTTGTTTTTGTTTACTTGAAAGAAATGTGTGCAACTGCTTGAATGTAATAATTTAATTATTAAATACAACTTTATGATTCACTGGTACTGTTCCCCAAAAAACACTTTGTATAAATTGTCTTTCCAATTTCTCTGTGGAATTTCTCTTTATATTCTCTCTCTGTCTTATCTTATCTACTTATTTGGAAAGTATTGACTATTCAGTGATTAATCAAGTCACCCTGCTTACAATATCAGATTTGTTTACTTTCCTGCCATGTTTACAGCGCTCGTGGAATAAAGCTGTCTTCTTCTTCTGAATATTTATAGAAAATTACCTTCCTCCTCCATATTTTAAGGGCTGAACCAGTTCTCCAGCGCATTAAGGAGGACAGAACTCGCATAATCTCCCCATCATTTGATAACATCAAGTATGACACATTTGAGATTGAAGAGTATCCACTGTCTGCTCAGGGCTTTGATTGGGAGCTGTGGTGCCGCTACCTCAACCCACCCAAGTCTTGGTGGCACAACGCCAACAACAGTGCACCCATCAGGTGGGACATATATACGTTTAAACTTGCAAATTTCAACTTTATTCATGTTATGCAAATGAGACTACGGCCATGAAATGTTTTATTTCCCGGCATCCTCTGCTGTGCAACATAACAAATGACAGTGTAGATAAAATATACAATAACAAATAAACACACAGCATCATAGTCAAACAACAAACCCAACGTGTCTAGCTTAAAGGACCTTTTCAATCAGAACAAAGTATTGTTTTTGTGCCTCACTATAATCACGTTGCTTCGTAACCATTCATGTGAAAATAGGATCAAACTGCATTCCTCAATGTTTCAGGAGCCCTGCCTTGATTGGCTGCTTTGTGGTGGACAGGCTGTACTTTGAGGAGATCGGCTTGCTGGACGAAGGCATGGAAGTGTATGGCGGCGAGAACGTTGAGCTGGGTGTCAGGGTGAGTCATGATGTCACTTTGTTCATCCAGGTAATGAGTAGGACATTAGTGTAGTTGGCAGCCAGGCCAGGCTGCCCGGCCTCACCTTCTCCTCTGGACATTCATTTGGCCCAAAGCAATTTGAAGAATGATTTACCAAAGTATTTAGTTGCATAGTGTACAATATTATTAGTTATACATCTGTAACGTTTTAAGGTTTTTTTCAAAGGCATTGGGGGGGAGGGGGAGGGTATCATCGTCTCTCACATAAAGTCAAAATCAGCCAATGATCTTTTGCTCCTTTATCCAATGAATCTTAACAAAACATTGAATTGATAATTTAACGTTGGAAGATAAATCTTTTAATTCTGGGGAGATAAGCCCTGGAAGATGCATTTTGTTGCTGAAAATGTGTTTCAGTTGGCTACGGCTTGAATGGTGAATTAGGGAACACAGATTGGAAAGTTTGTAGGACACCAATGATAGATCTCAGTTTCAGGGGAGGGGGTGGGGGGGTGAGTTGTTTCTTGAGTTGTTGTCAAGCCCTTTATTTATACATCTGCATCAGCTTTGACAGGGAGTCAGTAGCTGTTTGGATCTGAGCTCGTCTCCGCATCCCCACAAGCAGATGGGCCTCAAACAGAGCAGCGCATCCCGAGAGATGTAGCTATGATAGCGTTGAGACATCTACCCTACATAGAAATGACCAATGCCGCTTTCCACTTCTCCAGTAACAGCTAGAGGCTTGGGGTGAACAGGCACTTCCTTCTAATTCAGCCAAAATCACAGCAGCAGACGCAGATGGCGAGGGGCTTGCGGTAGTCAAGCCAGTGCATTATCTAACGTGGAGATAGCAATTCTAACAAAGACCACCGAATTACATCAGAATACAGTTTTCCACACATACACATACACACACACACACACACACACACACACACACACACAGTTATATACCGTTTTTATAGAGTCAAATCCAGCCTATTTGCTGGACATTATTATTATTGATTGATTGGTTACTCATTATTAGCCAACATTCTGCTTTGCTTATGTATGAGCAATTAGTTTTGCTTTACTACAGGATCCCAGGATCCCTGTTAGGCTCAGACCTAAATTGTGTGCTTTATAGTGTTTACTGGTTTTATCTAGGACGGCAGAGCCTAGACTTAATGATGCTCAGTGGGAGGTTTGCGTATTGTCAGGTGTACTATATGTTCGTCCCTGATGGGGCTGATAAAACTGATGTGTTATACGAACTTATACACCTGGAATCGAGATAGTCCCCGGTCTTGTTCTCCAGATGAGGACTTCCACTAAACTAAACTCCTGCCCGTAGCATATTGGCTGGCTATACCTCTAGCCATACCTCAAGAGACCCGATTGGCCGCACATTGTGTGACAGCAGAAAAATAATTACAGAATCACAGACTTGCTCTCAAGTAAGGTCAACAAACTTGGAACTTGCCGTTAAAATGATTTCCCGAAAAGAAAAAGTAGCAGTAAAATACCAGATCGCATGAATCCACATCACTAAGAGCTGGCCATTGGCTGAGTGAGGCATATTTAATCAGTGTTAAACATTTGCCAGGGTAAATACTTTGCTCTTATTAATAAGTAGAATAGCACTGACTAGCTATTGAGTTATTGGGCATGTAGATGCTGAACAGGCTGCCGCTCGTGTTGACACAGTTCACTAGGATAGCCTTTAGTTTATTGAACATGCTTTTGTTTTCAATGTTGTTCTTTAAAACAATGTGACTAGATTTGTAGGCAGTCTCACAAAGTCGTTTGTCTCACTAAATATGTGTTTTCTCTGAAATTACACATGTATGCCTATTTGTTGGCTTGGTTATGACTCGAGCACAATTATCTTCCTCAAAATATGATCAATTTAAGCCTCTGGTGCGATACTTAACATTTCCTATTAGAGGAGGAGACGGGGCTTCCAAGCAAAGCCGTCGGGCAGCAGAATTCCTCTCTGTAGAGCAATCACTTGGTCAATATTTCTACACAATAGGCTAATTACAAAGTACCCTTCCCTAAACAAAAGCCTAACTAAAACGCAATTAAACCAGATACATGCCACGTTTCAAAATGTTCCCAATGGATACAACATTAAAACCACTGTTTAGAAGGGTATCTCGCTAGCTCTGCAACAGTGAAAAGCAGGTAAAAAACTCTGGAGTGAAAACTCCAGCCACTCTGGAGTGACTGTAATGCAAACACTGTATAAAAAGTGATTAATAGACCTAGAATACAAGTAAGTATTAGATCCCTTCTGGTTTGGCATGAAAGCGTGTGCTGAACTACAATGAAAAACTGAAAACACTCATATATTACATTTGATGTGTTCTGTTTGTAACAATGTAATGTGCAATATCAGGTGTGGCAGTGTGGGGGCAGCGTTGAGGTCCTTCCCTGTGCCCGGATTGCCCATATCGAGCGTGCCCATAAACCCTACACAGAGGACCTGACATCCCATGTGAGGCGCAATGCTCTGAGAGTGGCAGAGGTGTGGATGGATGAGTTTAAAAGCCATGTTTACATGGCCTGGAACATTCCTCAGGAGGTGAGTGGTGATGGTCCTGTAACATTCAATACAATGGAATTGAAAGTTTAAGAATGTGCAGCACTCGCTAATTTAATTTCTACTAGAGTTTAGTATTTTTCTAAATAACATATAAAATATAATACCAATTAAGGATGTAATGATGCTGTCTATAAACTATTTGACCCCCCCCGTACTACTGTAAAGGATTGCTTACCTTCTAAATGAAGTCATTAAAAATGGGTCAATAATTTATATTAGAAATACAGCAGACACAAAATATACTTTATAAACCAATGATTATATTTGGTGTGTATCAGTGAGTGAAATGCCAAACACGTTTTAACATTTTCAATTGAATCATGTCCAGCACATCCATCTTCTTGACCTTTTACTTTAAAATCAATTTTGTGCTGATGGGTTGTCAACTTTGTATTTTAAAATCCCCCTGTTCCAATGTCCAAGTCCCCTCCTATCTTCCACACACCTCAAAACACACCTACTGAAATCTGCCTACCGACCTATACGCCCCCTGAGACAGTGTATATACATCCGATGACCCCTAGGTTGTATTCGTAGTAGCTGGTAATAGGCCTTCATTATAGAGGTGTTATTGTCGACTCTGTACGCATGCCAGGGCCACATTTTGTACGTCGTCAGAAAGACCCATAATTCACGTAATGAGCTACATCTGTTTTTGCGCCTTGGTAATCAGCAACAAAGGCGTTAAAAAACAAGTCATGGCTGTTCACACGGCCTGCCCTCCAAGGGCACCAAGGACCTCAGAAGACATGTTTTGTTATGGTCTTAAGCTCCTATAGCTGTATATTGAAGACATTTTGTTATCGAAAGCACTTATGGCACTCAGCCTTCCAGATGTTTTGTGAAATTGTACTCCTCAAAATTATGGTAAAGCAAGTTAGCAATCGCAGCTCATTACTTGAAATTATAATGACCTCTAAATTCCACATGCCACAACTGACAGCTGCATCAAAAATGACTTTTTCTCTTGGCCCTTCTTGACCTTCATTTCGCGCAATATCATAATGGGCTCTTTCAAAAGAGGATCTCACAATGAAATGAGCACTCAAATACTTAAATATGATAGATATTAAAACAAGTGCTCATTTTAAGTATAATTTTCGATTCCCTGGGGTATAATTTCCCAGGTTTTTCTATACTTTCATTTTCTTTCAACTCTTTATATCGGCGTTCCTTAGCATCTCATTATTATATTTCACCACATAACCAGTATGAATATTAGAATTCTTGTTTGAAATGTATGAAAAGCTGTATTCATGATTTATTTAGTCTGTCTTTGGACCGTCTGTCTTTGATCTTCCGTATCCTTGGTTCATCCTCTTAATTAGACTCATTTGTTTCAGCTGTGGCCATTGCTACTTAATTGTTCCACCGTGTCCCTTAATTGCCCAGAATCACATCGTATTATAAATCTGTGAGGTTTCTTCCAGCATGCACACTCAGAAAGAGATGCGTTGATTCTAGGTTGGTCCCAGGAGGGCATGGCTGTGTGAAGTGGGACTGGCTAAGGTTTAAATTATGGAAAATATGGAAAACACACAATGGTTAGTCACAGTGAACCATAGCATAATTTCCTCAATGTGTTCTTAATCTTGTATTGTGATTTTGTGTGTGTGTTTGGATACAGGACTCAGGAATAGACATCGGAGATATCAGCGAGCGTAAGGCTTTGAGGAAGAGGTTGCAGTGCAAGACGTTCCGATGGTATCTGGTCAACATCTACCCTGAGATGAGGATGTATACCGAGATGATCGCATACGGAGTCGTGAGTGCACCCCTTCATCACAAACTATATTTACTGTCGTTTGGATATAGATACCTGTCAAGTCGTTCCCAGTTTTTGAGAAAGATGTTCTCGTGTAGGATCTTGTAAGGACAAGACTGATCATGCTTGATCATGCTTGATATTTTCCACTGGCTTTATTCTGTAAAATATATATATCTTAGGCAATATGGATACCAAATATATGGATGTATGAGTCCCAAGTTGAAATCCAATGAATACAGTCAAACCATGTGCATTTCCACGTGCAATTACTTGCCATCATTTATGCCCACTTATCTGCCCGTATTACCTTTTGTTATTGAAAAAAATACACAGGCATTATTGGATATGTGTAAAGCTTTTGTTGAATACAATAGTTTTAATGCCATCCTGAAATCCAAATTACAATCTTCCATAATGGTGCAAGTAGGGAGGTCACAACAAACTGCAATGTTTAGCACAGAATAGTGCTAAAAGCACTTGATGTTTATGTTATGTAGAATACAATATGTGTTTTGCATTCTTTGCAGGGGAGCAAATACATGCTTATGACGTGATTTGAAATAATTTCATAGATGTCACATGATTCTTGTTGGCATGCATACTACAAAAGGGAGAGGAACCGCATTGTACAATGCACAGCTGTTTATACATGGGACATGCATATGTGTGCCATTCAGCTAATATGTCTTCCTTTGTTTTGGCACCTATTGCTATGTTCCTCAATATAGGAAAAAATCCCTATCAGTAAGCTGAATCCCTGTCTTCATATGTTTGACGGTTGAGCTTCTCCATAGGAAAACACAAAGGGTAGATGTACAGGAAATAGGTCAATCTTATCAGAATCGGGGCTGAGATAGTACTTCTTATTCTAAATGTCTTGTGCATTCAAAGGGATTTTCAGTCATAATAATTTCAGAACTCATTTCTCAACAAACAATTCTACGACCTAGCTATGCTCTACAAGCAGAATGTTCAATTTTATATTGTAATATACCAGTAATCCATCTCTACGATACTGAATACTGTTTGCTATTATTCCCGTTTAAGATGTTTTCCGTGCCCTACTACTGGTTCTAGTTCCAGCCAGTGGGAATTTGAGTCCTTCATAGCTGTGTCCTTTTGATGTCATGTCTACGCCTAATGACCCTGCCTACGCGAGACAAATATCTAGGTTCAACAAATATCTAGGTTCAACAAATATGTAGGTTCAACAAATATATAGGTTCGACAACGGTTTTTAATCTAGATTGTATCTAGATTGTTTTTTAAAGATTTCCATGTCGATTTAAAGAATTTATTTTTGTAGATAATAAAAAAGAATCAATTTACACGAAAGGCAAACAAAACGCGTCCACACCTGTTTGTACGTAAGGGCAGTTTACGAGAGAACGTACAAGGCTTCAGGTCTGCACCACATCCATGGTTGGCACAGTCTCCGGAAATGGGTGGAGACGTAGCACCCGGGGTGTTCCAGCTTACTTTGCTCTTGCGTACAACACCTCCGGAGGTGGTTTTGACAACGGTTGTCTACATCTCTCTATTCCCGCCTGGTTAGAAGGAGAAAACATCTCTCTTGCATCCGCAATCTCACAGCCGTTTTTAATTCGCGATTTGAAGAGAGATTCAGAAGGCTTGTGGAAACGGGGCCAATCTCAGACTCACACACACCATCATGTTTGAGTTCAAATAGTATAGTCACTAGTTATCTCCCATGCAAGCCATTCTTAATTATCACATGAACCAAATTTACTGCAATGTTGTACATGTTTATCAAGGATAATGAACATCGGTAGCGTTCTTTAAGTAAATTGTGTTAAGTACATGTTCATTTAGGCAAATTACACACATTTTAGATATCTCAAATCCCAGGCTTTTTATTTTTGAAGACAATTCCATTCTCACCGATACCGTCATGTTATTGGTATGTGTGTGTGTGTGTGTGTGTGTGTGTGTGTGTGTGTGTGTGTGTGTGTGTGTGTGTGTGTGTGTGTGTGTGTGTGTGTGTGTGTGTGTGTGTGTGTGTGTGTGTGTGTGTGTGTGTGTGTGTGTGTTTCCCACAGCTAAAAAACACAGTGAAGAATGACTTGTGTCTGGATCAGGGGCCTGACAACGACAATGTACCCATCTTGTATCTCTGTCATGGAATGACCCCTCAGGTAGGAATACTTTTAAACATACATTCATTTGTTAACTTATTTATTTATATGTTAACTTATTCTCGACGTATGTATTTGTTTATTCATTCATGGATTTATTATTGGGACAGCTGTTACTTTGTATTTTCTATTTCAAATGTTTTTTGAGACCCATGTGTTGACATCCATTTCTCTCTATTCATTTTGAGAGATACACTTGGTCTCTGTCAAACTCTGGGGAGATTCTATTTCAGTGTTAATTTAACAAACATGGCTGTTTCGGAAGTACTCGGTTAGCTCTCAAATAAAGCAGAACTCTTATTTTGGTAGTGCAATTCCTTTTCCTCGATCAGCCCCTTACTGATCCCTTGATTTCATTTGCACTGAGAACATTGTTTTCAGGGCTTGTATAACCTTGCATTGATGCAAGGAAAGTGTTTTTATGTAGTGCAGCAGCTGAAATCATATTCCTCTGGTATCCTGAGCCAACAGGCAAATCCATTAAAGATGCTTTTGCTATTTCACATGCATCTACGTTAGCACCGCTGTGTGAATCTAGACTGGACTTTAAAAGGTCTTTGAGAGCTTTACAGAATCACACTCATCACAAAGCACTTATCACCATTTCCTTAACAAACTAATCATCAGAAATCCCAACCGCCTATCTGCAGACCCTACTTGTTTAAAAACGGTTCACACATCGCTAATAGATTCCATGCAGGAATACAAAGCAAGAATGCTATGGGACTTTTCCTTTGAGATCTACCATTGGTAAATCAGATCTGTCTTGATGTTTCTCATTTACAAGACTCAAGCCTGCATGTGTATTGATAATAATACAGAGAACACTGAAACATTCACAACGTCGACATTGAAACTTTGCTTTCTTCTACCATAGTCCTTCTTGCTTTTTAACTAGCAGCCTCCTGGACAGATGTAAGCAGCAACCATTAAAGAGGAACACTCCTTTGATCATTGTATTATCTTCATCATATATACGGGCTAAAACGCCACATGGCTTCAATGCCGTCACTGACACCAGCATCCCAGCTCACCCTTTATCATTGCCTGTGTGAACCTAATAAATGTTTAGATCATGTTGGCTGGACTCGCACTCACACTATTATATTAATGTACCACACACTAATGGCTGAGCTAACATAAAAGACAGGCATCCTTCTATGATGATGCACTTACCAAGAAGGAAGCCGTCATTGATATAATTACCAAGATAGGAAATGCCACAGACAGTTATTAACATCATTGAACCGGCATATCTCAGGCCACCAAAAAGCAATTTTCAAGCCATGGAAATATATACACTATAAATCATTGTTGTCCTTTTGAAAGACCTCAAATTTGCTATATTATAGAGATGTATGACCTATTAACAGTCGCCTCTCAACAATCACTAATCAGTAAACCTATATACATATATAAAAACATAAACATACATAACAATATATATAAACCTGAAAACCTTTTTCAAGTAAAAAAATGTTTTACCTTTGTTTTACCTTTTCGTCAATTGTGTTAAACATGATCATGTACTTTACTATAATATTGAGGAATATTGATTAACATTCAAAAGGATAACGAGTGCCTTGTCTGGATTGTTGGACTGCAGACAACTGATTTGGGGATGACCTCACATTTTCTTCTGTTCCCCTTGTGATGCATGTTATACTTAAATAGTGACCAAGGGCTATAAATCTAAGTTGACTCCACTTGACAAGAAATTAATGAAGTGACGCTTATGTGTAGTCTACCAATATTATTGTCAGGAATTTGCTATTTTAGCTGCTATGTATTTACTGCTTCACTGAACGAACATATTTATGTGATTTAAAACAATGTAATGAATTGCAATAAATCTGCATCTGCCATTGGACATTCATAATTAGTCCAGGCAATAAACCCTGAGGCTTGACAGGACTATTCCTGTCAAGTGGATTAAAAAAGCCCAAGTCACGAAGACCCTAGAGCAACATGGGAATGGATGTTTTCTGTGGAGCTAGTTCTGCAGCTCATTACACCAAGGTCCAATTTAGACTGAGATCATTAACATGGCAATGAGTTCTGCTCTTGCTGTCTATTTAGTGCACACGGTTTAACCAATTTATTGTAAAATGATGTGAAGCCTGATAAAATATATTATTTTAATATTAATTGTGATATTAAATCATATATGATATAATTCTATCTTTAAGGTTTTATACATTTCGTAACCCAGAACTAAACGAAATCATACATGTATAATTAAAGTGAAAATTCATAATTGTAGGATGCTACACCTCGATTTATTATGAGATGAAATGAAAAAGAGGAGAGAAAAACAAAAAAATGAACTTCCAATTAAAATAAAGGTTAAATAAAGGTCATCTTACCTTCATAGACGTCTGGTTTCCGTTGACAAATAAAACCGTCGAGATGTAGCTCTTTATCCAGGAGATATTCTTTACAAGATATTTGTCCCTGCCAAATTTAAATGCATTTTATTAAGCCTCGGATCCCGTTGGGCTCCTTGTCTTATTAAAATGTGTTAGAAATTGGTTCCTGTCTGCCAGTGATGTCAATTTTTCTCCCGACTCTGGACTTCTATGTCCCCAGAGAAAACCTATATTAAATATGCCCCTGTGAACATGTTGATGGGCCAATTTCAGGATTACATCATGATCTGCATGTTGCCCCTGCGATTGGTTAAGCTATGCATGACAGCAAAAACCTCACCTCAAATATCAAAATAGAACATGTAGATTATTATGCTAACAAGCAGCGTAGGCCAGGGCCTGCAGCATAGCAAGTTAACGGCAACTGAAAAAATCTCAAGATAAATGAAGATTAAAATTGAAACTGAATCCCTTATTTCACATCCTCTAAAATGTTTCTCAGTGGTTTAGTGAGGGCCTATTTCATTGTACTTTGTACCTGATGTACATTGTACATCAGGTATCTGTGACAGGAAGAATGCTCGCTTGGATATCACTTTGTTCCATATTACCACATCCTCCTCCCTTGGATAAGAATGCGATGTCATTGTTCATCTCAAAGAGGAAAAGCTGATTAATTTGGCAGATTCTCTGTGTTCCATTGTTAGTATAGATCCCCAGTTTTTTATTTAAAAAGTTTAAGCTCAACATGGGCTCAATATCTGGGCCAACATCTATGGAAAATCATCTAGGGATTTTTCTTTATCGTTTCTCACTTTCCTTTCTTAAGGTACACTTTAAAACCTCCACTGTTGATAAAGGAAAACGAGCTCATGCTCCGTTTGTACATGAATAGTGCTTTGTTGTGATGGAGCAGAGAGCGAGAGCGATTTCCATTTCGGGTTGATTGTACATTTATCTATTCTACAGAGATGCTTAATGCTATGACATTTTCCATCCATCCATCCATCCATCCATCCATCCATCCATACATCCATACATACATCCATCCATACATAGGTGGCACTTGAGTCATATAATGGGGGCGGCAAATATTTGGAATACTTAAAGAAAATATGTGAAAGATTCTTAAATTTGATACATAAGTATCAGGGATCACTTTAACTTCCACACTCATCATCTATATTCACACATGGAACGTGGTAATGCAAATGTTTTGACCAGACACACAACTCCTGCATTAGTCCACTTCCTGAGTCCCCGTCCCATTGTTTGCACATCCTGATTCTAAAGAGACAATGACACGACCCCTAAAATAAAGTTATATGCTGCCCAATCAGCAGCCTTGAAGTCTATTTGTGAAACTCATGTGTAAGAGACAATCATCTAGTTCCTCTTATGGCCATTGGGTGGTTCGCAGCACGTTGGTGCAGACTGACCCGCCATTCTGAGTCAATGGGAAGAAATATGATTTAAATCACATAATACAGATCCTGGTTGACAACTACATTTAGTTCAAAAGTAATTAAAGAATTTGGCCGGTTTGGTAAGACCCTAGATTAATTGTTGACATTCTCTATGTCCAAATGTAAATCAGCAATGATTTTTGTTCCAAAATTGGGTAGTTAGCGATCAATCAACATCCACTATATTCCAAACGAGTGTTTAGCAGCTCCCATAGCTGCATTTTCTTATTTATACAACCTAGGAAAGCGCATACGAACTACCCTGGCTAGATAGCTTTCTCTAATAGTGCCCACAAACAAACAAATCCACAGGTTTTGATTCTGTGTTTACTCGCCAATGTGCATGCTCACAGAGACTGAGGCGCATAGTTAGAATTATGTGTGAAGATAGTGTCCACGTTATAGGCAGTCTGATCATTCTTTGTCACCCATTGTGTAAACCAATGGGGGACAGCAAGTACGCTACGTATTATATATTTTTTTTACAGTTGGTGCTGCCACTGAAACAGCTACAAAAAACAATAACATTAAGTGACCACATTTTCAACATCATCTGTAAAACATATTGTGTAAATATTCAGACTAAGTGTCTGATTATGACCCAATGCCACTACATATATACATACACGCATACATACATACATACATACATACATACATACATACATACATACATACATACATACATACATACATACATACATACATACATACATACATACATACATACATACATACGTTGGCCTACATACATACAATCATACTTTATAAGATAATTAAAAACAAAATCTACGATGACAATGTAGGCCTACTCAGGATTTATCCTTAGGAACATTGTTATTGTAAAGTAATAAATACTTACATGTGCTTCTTATGTGCACAGGATAAAACCAATACATTTGTTTACTACTATGTCCATTGCCATTTTCATATTAGATTATTTTGGATACAGTCCTACTTGCACTGCAAATTCTAATTTGTTACTGCCTGCATGCATGGCTGCCAGCCACTGGTAGCCTGTATTTCAAGGCTGCTTGTCTAAATATATAAGGTTGAAGTTAGCGACTATATTTGCAAACAGCTAGACTTGTACACGCAGATACGAATGCACATATCACATACGCACGCACATATCACACACACATTTAGATTATTGATGTTCTGCTATTTATGCTATTTAGGCTTTTACTTGTATGCCTGTGCTTATGGTATTTCGTTTTTGCTTACTTAACATTGGCCCACATCATAAGAGGGTGTGATTGAATGGGAGAGGGTGCAATTAGTGATGGCTCACGGCTCAGCCCCACCAAACGCGTGGCCTCGAGCGTGGCATTCGCCTCCCATTCACTTTGTATTGGACGCGTGCTGTACGCGTGCTCGCGAGGGGCAAGGGATTGTGGGAAGGCTAGCATGAGGGCGGGTGTTCGCGGCGCATGTAAAGGGGAGGGACAAAAGTTGAACTCCTGTTAACTAGGGTTAGTTAGTTAGTTAGTTAGTTAGTTAGTTAGTTAGTTAGTTAGTTAGTTAGTTAATGTTCTGCAAATGAGCGCGTCTTGCAGCGCGCGTTCAGCCATGCGATTGGACAATCGACATTTAGTGAGTGCTGGCGGACCATGCGGACTCGTGGTGGAATTTCATTTAGTGGTTTTAAGCACTTCCACCGACAAAGCGGTAAACTCCCACAAGCAGCCACTAGAGAGAGTGCGGGGCGTTGCCAAGCTTTTGCCACGCTCGAGGCCACGCGTGGCGGCTGAATTCATATTCACCAATCCTCTATAAATGATGAGGTGTCCTCACCATAGCCTTCCGTGTTCGGGCTAAGTCAGTAAGAACAAGCTAGATGCAAATCCGTTTCAAACCTAACAACATAAAGACAAGATCTCGCTTAGCTATTTTCTTATTTTATAACCTGGGGGCCACATTCTAAATGTTGACCTCAAATTGGCTACATATTAATTTAGATACAGAAGAGTAGATAGTATTGTGTGCTAAGGACAGGACTGAAATGTTTCCTTTCCACCGAGGTAGAGGTGGTGGTAAAGCAGTATTGTGTAGTATTGTGTGCAAAGGACATTTCAATCAGGAGAGACTATGATTGAGTATAGAACTGAACTGAACAATATAATTGATTGGAATACAATATATCGGACCCATGAAGTCTGCCAGGAGATATGATTTCCCCCTGATGGAGTTTATATGCTGGTGGTGGTAGATATAGTGGCACTTTGGCGCAAATGTAATCCTGTTTAACGCATGGAGGCTCCTGATTGGTTGAGAAATGGAAGCGATTGGCCAGGGTGGGGCATTAGAATCAACATGTAATATGAAGAGAATAGTAGGGGAATGTATTCTTCTGCTTTAGCTTCATGAATGGTCTGGTTTGTTGTTTGTTTCAGAATGTGTACTACACCAGTACCCAGCTGCTCCACGTCGGGCTCCTCAGTCCCACCATAGATGACGATGACAACAAGTGCCTGGTGGACGTCAACAGTCGCCCTCGTCTCATTGAGTGCAGCTACGCCACCTCCAAACGCATGAAGCTGCACTGGCTCTTCACACAGGTGGGCAACATCTGTGTTAGCTCCTGCACAAACACACACACACACACACACACACACACACACGCACACATGGTGGTGGTGGTGGTGGTGACGGTATTAATCAGTATTCATTTTTGTAGAAAACATTTGTCTTTGTACCAATTTATATCGGTGTACACGCTTTACTTGAAGCCCCTTTTACACGAAATTTGCAGCTCAGAGTAGAAGGTGTGCATTTACTTTTTGTCTCCTCTGGATTTGAAACTGTTCACTGTCGAAGTAAGCGAAGCATTAGATTGCATTTGGAGACATACATGATCTCGTCTACATCAGAGACTTGGTGTCAAGTGTCTGATGGACGGATAGATGAAGACATTGACAGATGAGAGGAGTTGCAGACAACAATCAGCAATAAGAAAAAGCAGAGCACATCGTAAACGCATCTCATCCGGTCACACCAAAAGAGGCAGTTACTTAGGTCCCAGGGATCTAGTGTCGAGTATTTGTCACAAACCAAAAGGCCTAGGGTTTCATCTGGCTGCAGAATAATCATTAAGAGCCGACTGGGGTGCCCAGATTGCAAAGAGATTTCAAGGCTGACCGAGTCTCTCCCATTACTGTGAGCCAATGTGGACTAACTACTCTCTCTGTCCTCCTTATCAGCCTTTTACAGTTGCATTCCCCAAAACAAAAGCCCCAATACTCAATGCTTGTTGTGTCTTTCAGACTCTGTGTTTAAAAAACTGTTTGTTTTCATTAATACTATTAGAAAACATATTAATACATAAAATAAATGTGTCCAAAATGATCCAAAGAAATTAAGATTTTAACCAACTCTGTCCGACTTTTGTTTCGTTAACGATTAACGAGTACAGTGTACGCTTTCAACGGTATTCAGTTAAGCAGATTTGTTGATGAGGAGGAAGGAGCATGTTGTAAGCAGAAGGTTGGGGGAGGGAGAACTCTGTGAAGTTTGGCTTGAAGCCCTGAGCGGACATCTTGCGCTCAATATATGAATCCCTATTCTGGACCTGGAGCATTAGATAGCAGGGAGGACACGGGGCAGTGGTGGGTGCAAGTGGAGAACAAATAGGGTTTAAATACAGGTTATTATGGGTAGGTAGTTAGAGTTGCAGCTGTGGTGTTTCTCCCAAACATATGTTTCTAGAACTTTCTCTTACTAACGTGATAGTCGCCAGCCTAAGATGCTGTCAACCGTAGTGAATAGGGGTGAACTCGAACCTTAGACGCTTAGAATCTTCGATAGAAAGACATTTAGCAGATGTCATCTTTAATAGTCTAATCGTCGTCTAGGGAAAATAGTGTATGTGTAACAGTGGGAAATTTCATTGGGTGGATGGGGGTGGTAAATGAGTAACAGCATTGCTTGGCTTCTAGAAGTAAAAGCCTATAAATTATACAATGATCTTGGGTGGGGGATTGACTCTGTCTTTTCATTTTGAAACCATTCAAGATGATGCGAAAATAGTAAAATGCAAACTGTGTCAATAGCAGCTGTCATATCATACCGCTTAAAATGATTCACTCTGTCGGTACTCGCTAGTGCATTTTCGCTGTTCTACTAAACTGAATGGTGCTATGTGAATGGTACATTCACATTTATCTTTAATTTGTAATCAGTTAAACACTTCTACATTCTCTTTATTGATGCAGGTTTTTTCATGATCGGATGTGAATACCGTGCGTTATCAGACATAAAGAGCTCTGTCTCCCCAGAAACCAGCCACTGTTTGATTCCATAGATGTATTTTATTCATTAGGGTATATCATATTAGCCTATATTATGGTATATTAGGCAAATAGTAGCCTATATTTTGTATCATATTAAATGCCGATGCTGACATAAATGGGCGCGCACAATGTCGTCATATTGTGCATTTAAACCACGCAAAAGTCACAAAGAATGTGGCGGCATTGAGCTGCATATATATATATATAAATATATAAAATATATGAAAAATAATTTGACAATCAATCAAAGATGGGTCTGGCCTGACAAATCAGATTAGACTATGCAAAATCTTAGTCGAGTTGTGAATAACACCCAACTCAGAAACGTTCTAAGCATGATGATGAGTGTCTTCTAGTTGCACCAGTGAACCAGTTTTCATGGTGTGTGAAAAAGACCTGCATGCCTGATCTCTGAGTAAGGCATTCATTATTGATGCCAATGCTGAAGTGTTTCGCTCAAACGGAAGAAGGCTGCCTTGATGAAACCGGAGCATCTTAAGGGAGCGCCGCGCCGTATCATCTCGGCTCATCCAAACATAATGGAGGAAAGACACTCTTCTGCCTTTTTCCGTAGTCACCCTGTTTAAACGTGAATTACCGTGTTGTAACCACCATTCAAATGAAGAAATAAATAAATAGCAATGTGCAAAAGGTAAATGTAACAGAATTTCCATGGGTGTGTCCTCTTTGTTGTGTTGTTGTCTCAAGTTAAGAGATTAGTTACGCTTTTGGGTTGCCCTGGAGATGTGTGGTGATGAGGGGATTTGAGCTACTTGTTCTATTATTGTTATTATTGTTTTTGCTCATTGAATGTACTTCCAAAATGAACGGTTTTAATTATAAATTAATTAAAACTTACTTCAATATACTTATATTCAATATCAATATTGTATTCCATTTCTGCAAAGTCTGTTCCGTTAGATGCCACTAAATTTTACACACTGCTCTTTTAATAGTAACTGAACTTAAGAAATATAAATCTGTTTAAAGTTAGGGTAGGCAATTTATTTTAGAAGCATTTTTGTCATATTTGTTGAAATTATTTTAACATCCTGACAGCAATCAATAAATAAAATGCTCTGACAAAAGAATTATAAAAATCTAGTATCTGTGGTTGTCGCAGCCAGGCCTGAAATAAGCCCATGCAATCATTTAATTCGGCCTGAATTAAATCATTGGATGGACTTCCTGTCTGTCCACCTACCTACCCGGCTACCTGCGCGCACTCTGGCCGTGCACTCATTGCACATGATCCGAGTCTTCCCCAAGGCAAGGCAAAACCTATTGCTAAAAGCAAGCGAGCTAGTCACATGTTTTGGGGGAGTGGCTTTGGGAAGCCTGCAGTAAGGGTCAGTTTTTTTCGCTTTATAGATCTAGCCTGCTCTGGTTGATTTATCCAAATTGCCTACCCTAGCTTTAAAGTACCATACAAGAAGCAATCTGTCGTCACGTTGTTTGACCATCCAGCATGACTTGATCCCTGTGTCATTTCTGCGTACAAATGTAGAGCTGTCAGGTGCTTGTCTTTCTAATTTCTCTGCTGAGTGCTCTAACAATCTTCCGCGTTTCTGCAGGTCATTGCTGCAGAATCCTTGGCCTTTGACTAGTTGCCCTTGCCAGTGTTTTAATAATGAGGAGGCCCTGAGGAGGAGACCCTGGCTTTCTCAGACCTCGAAGTGCTGTCTCAGTTAATATTATGAAGTCCAATTCATCTTTCAAATTTAGTTGGATTTTCATGAATGTTCTTTTTTCTTTCTTCTGCGGCCTTGTCTTCACAAGGAAACTTTGAGTATTTCAGGGACCCCTGGAAAACTTTTTCCCTTTGTCATCCACCTCAAGAGAAATATGCAAATGCTGTGTGTGTGCTGTGTCTCTCTAGAACTGAGTGGCAGCAACATGAAAAGTGTTTTTATATGAAACTGTGCTTTTATAATCTTCTAAGGTTCCAGGAACACACAGCTACATTACAAGATGAATCAAAACAAAGTAGGCTGTGGTGTCTGCAGCTAATTGCATAGAGATGGGAGGTGTCTCTTCAATGTTAAATTTGCAGCCAAATGTATTGCATGACAATACATGACATGGCAATCAGTCTATAAATTATGTAAAAAGAAGATAGAATGTTCATACTTACAGGATCTCACTCACTCACACACACATACACGTACATACACACATGCTCACATTATTTGGTGTGTCATTTTCTTGACGCACCAATAAATGTTATGGTTTTAAAAATATAACCGGGGTAAAATCATACTGCATTCACTATATGGTTCAATTCCATTTTGAGACAAATGATTCATGCCAACTGAACTCTATATAGCTGCAGTTGCTTGGAGCCAGAATAAGAAGTTATGGTCCATGACAACCTCAGCTGACCATGACGACCTCAGCTGATTAACCTGACATCTGCCACCAGTCTGCTCTTTTTTTATTCTAATTTGTTTTTCTGTTTCTTTCTTTTCTGGTATTTCTCTTCTTCTTTTAAAATATGTCCATGTCTCAAAGTGATATGAGATATGAGGAGGATGTGAATGTCGTGTGGATGTGAATGTGATTTGCCTGGAGGCCATGCTGCAGTCATTTGGCAGTACCCAAGCGTCTGCCCAGGTGGGTCAGCTAGATGGCCAGGCAAAATGCTAAGGAGCTTGTTTTTCTTTTACAAGCAGCTTTTGCCAAACCCAAGAGGGCTACATTTCCCTGCACAGAATACCCATTTATTTCCTTGTTTGTTTGTTTTATATATTTCAGGGTGGAGCCATTCAGAACAGGAAATCGAAAAGGTGCCTGGAGCTCGTGGAGAGTGATGAGAACGAGTTTGGGTACCATCTGGCTCTCCAGAAATGCACAGGGCAGAAATGGTCCATCACCAACACACTGCTTAGCAGTTCCTTATGATGAGTCTATGCAGAGAGAGAAGTGTGTGTGTGTGTGTGTGTGTGTGTGTGTGTGTGTGTGTGTGTGTGTGTGTGTGTGTGTGTGTGTGTGTGTGTGTGTGTGTGTGTGTGTGTGTGTGTGTGTGTGTGTGTGTGTGTGTGTGTGTGTGCATGTCTGTGTGTGTGCATGTATGTGTGTGTGCATGTATGTGTGTGTCTGTGTGTGTGTGTGTGTGTGTGTGTGTATACATGTAACACAGTCATATTGTCCACCATGATGTCCACAATGTGCAGGTGACATCACATGATAAATGTTAAACTTTGTATTTCTCTCACAGGGTCAGTGTTAGCTGGCTCCTATCTTGGATCTGGTGTGTAGTTACTCTTATGTTTTGAAATGTTTGACTTGGAAGTCCAATTTGTTCCCATACTATTGCTTGTCATTGCTACTATGTAGCAAGATTAAAAAAAACTGCTGTAAATGTTTTTAATTTTAGTAGATTTTTTATTAGTTTATGTTTTTTTGTGTCTCAGGTTTATACGTAGTTTTATAAAGCAATTAAGCTGTACAATTTGAAAGAAGGCCTACACGTTGGAGTACACTGTCTTTTCTAAGTATGAATATTCTAATTATTTATAATATATAGTAATAAAAGAGTACAAACATGTTAAGTATATCCTTTTTTTCCAATTGTAACAGATCAAATATGATAACACATGTGTATTCATTCCCATGCATGCATACAGAAAACATACAAGGGAAAATAAGAAAAAGACAAGAAGAGAAGGGTGGGTCACGCAGTCTGTAATGACCAAAGCCAGGGCAGAAGCAGTGAATCAAGGCCTATTTCTGCTCTATTGTGCATCTGGGGAGATGAGGAAGGTCCAAGTCTTTACCGTGCCAGACCTTATTACATCCACGGCCAGCCTTTAAAATATACACAGAAACCTACTTTCATCACAAAACCTCCCTCACCAACACATCTTAACATGTATGCTGCTTCTGCATGCCTGCATGTGTTGATCATGATTTTTGAGGTTGAAACAATAGATAGATGTGTTGCCAGTAATCCATGCCCAAAGAACATTCATACTCTTTTCTCCATATTTCAGCTAGTCTTTGATGTTAGAAAAAACAATATGTATGTATATGTGTTTTATTCATTCCATATTGTACCAAAAGGGTTTTGAAATATATATAAAATAGCAGTATGGCTCTTTATATAAGATGTTCTACTTTGAGTTTTGATACTGATCCCAATATTCAAGCATTGTTTGGTCATCCTGATGTTTTTGAATACACATTCCATCCATAATACAAATTTATTTGTTAAGCTAAAAGCCTCATACGGTTTAGTGAAACCCGTTGCAGTCTTCTTCCCGGAAATGTGTTGGAAATAGGATTTCTTTAGGAAACAGTGATTAGGAGGAAGTAGAGAGGTCAGTACAGGCCAGGGCTGTGCCATTTTACCCTGAAGGGATGTTTCTCTCGCTAGACACACATAACAAGACTGGCAGCTAATTCGGCCATTGCATAGACCTCAAACGTCTACATAGATCCATTGTAGTGCTTGTAAGAAATTCATTTTTTATTCAGGCGAGTACTTGATTTGACTGCAAGGTATACATATACCTATATTGGATACGTACCCTAAACCATAAAACTAATAGTATTTGATGCAGTAATTGAATGCTGCATGTATTGAGAATATATTCAGCTGCTGCCTGTACCGTGTGGTGCCATCAATGCATTTCTATTTGATATGTAAACTACAGACTAAATAGCTTATTGGCCATGTAAGGTATGTGGTCTATTTATAGAATATAATGGGATGATGAGGGCAGGTTAAAAATATAATATAGATCACGATTTCTTAAATGTAGGCTAACGTTTTGGGAGTGTTGGGGGGCTGGGGGGGGGTGTTTATTGAGGTGTTATCTATTGTTTCGTTTTCAGTCTTTTGGGGAGCAGCTGTAAACAAAACAGAAAACCACAAAGTGCCTTCTTGGACAGAAACAGGGAAATATATTATTTGCAAGACTGCAGGGGAATATGGCTGGAATAAAATAAAATGCTGCTAAACTATGCCGGTTTTCAAGAAAAGCTGTAATGAATGCCTCGTGGGTTACTTAGAGCACATTGTTCTCTATAGTGTGTCTAAATCTACATGTTGCAGCGGATAAACAGATTATTTGGCATGATCCCCTTAGTAAGGGAAAGGCAGAATGATGATGTATAGCCAATCAAGTGATTTGTGAGCTGCTGCATTGTTATTTAGCTCAGTGCACAGGGGTGTGAAAAAGTGACTCATCACACAGCCCAACGTTTGACTTTGTTGCTAAATGTAAGCGTTAATGTCTTTATTTATTTTTCTGTTGCCATAGTTACATGTTCTATCCAAGCCACAGATTCCCAGACATTTCAAAGTTCATGTCAGAGACACTATGAACTGACAGATTATAATTGCCTACAGAGTGTGAGTTTAATCTCTGCTCTTTATATATCAATGGAGTGAAAATTGCGAGCTAAAAATGCCATTGGTTTGCATGTTTTCCTCTTGTTTGTTCTAAATGTTAACACTGTTCCGACTCATGTCCAAGGATTACTTGGACATGAGAGAAAGATGCATCTACAGGCTGGTTGCTAAGCCGTCGGGATCTCACTAAACGCACCAAACTCTCCAAAGGGAACAAGAGTAATAAAGTAATAAAAAATCCTTTCACCTAAATCCGATGTAGTGCATTTTAATCTTCTCTCCAAAAACAGCAGATATAATTGGTATAATAATTTGCTTACTTATTTACTTATAGAATAGATATAATAATGTACTTCAAATTACTTTCAATGAATGAACAACAAACTATGCCGATGCACAAATCTGATCAATTCCATACAAAAACATATCGTGTTGTCCAAACATCTAGGAGGGAACATGGTTAATTTGCAAGCATAAATACTTATATCATTCTTATATCTCATCATTTTCAGCTTCCTGCTTGACCATTTTATTTTGAGCAGTATAAAAATTAGCTGATGATCTATATGTTGGCAGACAGATTGTTATGCACTTAAATCAAACTAAATTATATTTTGATGCAATATTATCCTTGGAGGTATACCGAATACATTTACATTCACACTTAACTCACACATCCAAACTGCAATTAAACCTTATGATATATGGCATCCTAAACTCCCCAGCTCCTAGAAAATATATATTATCAATAGATTGCTTCTTGCTTTCTTCCCATGTCTCCAGTGACCTTGGGGCTCTACTTAATAACATGCTTATAGAGTTTACTATGCTAAACTCTCTCTATACAGTCTCTCTATACCTTTATGCTCCCTCTTGGCAACAACATAACATTCGATTGCAGTGTGGATGATATTTCAGAGGATGCATTTCAATGAACATATTGTATGTCAAGAATTAATCTTTGATTGTAGGCCTGAAGAAGCTGCCACACATGGCCTTAACTGCTCTCAATGTTACATGTTACAATGTTACAAATCTAGTACTTCATTCTAGAAAAAAAAAACGTTTTACCTTTGGCCTTTCACAAGGTTTTCTGCAAATGGTACATGGACTGCATTTAGCTTCTGTCTACTCAAAGCACTTAACAGTTAGTGTATCACATTCACCCATACCCACATTAATATACTGAATATTAATAGCTCTAATATGTGTGGAAAGAAATGCAACCTGAGCACAGAAATAACTTAATACCTAGATACAAGAGAAAAAAATAAATGAAAAGTGGAAATATATATTGTATTACTTCCTGAAGTCCAATCATCCAGTCGTATCTACTGACAGTATTTCAGATTCCTATATGAACAATTGACCATGAACCTGCCAGTGAACAAAACACAATATGATTTAATCCTCTCTAAATTACAAGGAAATCCATCAATAACCTACTTCTGAATGACCCGTATAATTATATTAGAGGAATGTCATGAAGGAGATTGCTTGCCATGTTAAAAATCCCACCAAGCTTTATTTATGTTTGAACCACCAACCGTTCAGTTCATTCAGTGATGTTTGCTGTTGCTCGCCCCTCCCCTCCCCCCCCCCCCATGGTATAAA